>JAHFWL010000841.1:0-106274 GCA_021292165.1 Shinisaurus crocodilurus | reverse complement strand
ATGTCATGTGAAGCCAGGCGGCGAGTTATGCAGCAAGACCATGGGTTATGCAAGGGTTATTTACCCTCGCACAACTCCTGCCAACCAGGTTAGCATGACACAAGAAAAGGCCAGGCACGAATATTCAAATCCTGCCCAGCACATGCCGACACATGCCATAGCCCATCATGGCTTGGCTGTTTTGATCATGTGAACCGAGTCAAAACTCCTGGAGTGCCACTGTCAGTCAGTGTAACCAATACTGAGACAAATGGAACAGTGGTCTGATTTGGTACAAGGCAGCTTCCTATTTTCTTAGCAAAATTTGATCCTTCCATAACCCTCCCCTTTTTTACTGCCTGCCAACAGCATGCTAGGCACAGAGCTGCACCTTCTCCTAAGTGACAAAGCAGGGGGAACTTTATAGTTTTTAACAGAGAGGAATGAAGCACCCAGAGCTGCAGGATCCATATTATCCACTTACATCTTTGGCAGAGGGCCAGAGACCTCAATCCAGGTTTCGAGGAAGGCCAGGAGCCCAACATAAACACGATGTAACAACGCATGGACAGGGTCTTCCACACTGAAGTAAAAGACTCAGGAGGCGATAGGTATACAAAGCCCACCCACAGGATATGAACGGGCAGGACCTCCGGTTGATGTATCCTGCAAGGGAAGTGGACAGTTTTCAGATGATGGATTTAGCCTTCTTAAGTGCACAGGTATTATGCAGCTGCTAAAGGCCACATTCATTTCACTTATGCCTGTAATATTTATGTATGGCGGCCATAATCTTTGTCACATTGTAGAGGTTTCTTCATGCATGTGGCCAGTACGAAGAAAATTCATTACGGCTACTGTGAGAACAGGAGATGACAAGGAGACAAAAAGCCAGCGAGGTACATGTTTCATATGAAAGGGCACATGGCTCCTAAGACTAACATAGAATCATAGAAAAGTAGAGTTGGAAGGGGCCTACAAGGCCATCGAGTCCAACCCCCTGCTCAATGCAGGAATCCAGGTCAAAGCATCTCTGACAGATGTCTGTCCAGCCGCACCTTGAATGCCTCCAGACTGGGAGAGCCCACCACCTCCCTAGGTAGTTGATTCCATTGTCTTATTGCTCTGACAGTCAGGAAATTTTTCCTGATGTTTAGGTGGAATCTGGGTTCCTGTAACTTGAGCCCATTATTCCGTGTCCTGCAAACTGGGATGATCGAGAAGAGATCTTTGCCCTCCTCTGTGTGACATCCCTTCAAATACTGGAAGAGTGCGATCATATCTCCCCTCAGTCTCCTCTTCTGAAGGCTAAACATGCCCAGTTCTTTCAGTCTCTCCTCATAGAGTATACATCACATGTATAGGATTGTGTTGAGTGACTAACATGTCTACTCAGAAGTAAGTCCCATTGAGTTCAATGAGATTTACTCAGGCTGCTCATTTGCATATTGATATAAGGACTAAGCAGATTTATCTTCAGAGCTGTGAGATCTGAGCCAGAGCATATCACAAGTAGATACTTACAGACCAAGTACCCAGCAGGCTAACCAACAAGTTGCCACTGAAACGAGCAGAACGCATCTGTGAGATCACATATAAGTTGGACACCAGTGCAGACTGAAGAATGATGGGAATATTGGAGGTGTAGAATAGTTTGATCGGGTAAGTATTGTACTGGCCACGGTCGGGCAGATTTTATAGGGAGATCCACTCTGAAACCCTGTAGATGACAAAAATGAGAGCTGAACAGAAACACAGACAATCCCTACTAACAGTCCACTTAAGTGAACCAAAAACAACCTTCAACAAAATTATCTCAGAATGCTTTTAGAAGTAATTACTCCTTAGCACACTTGGTGTAAGATAGTCTTAAAATACATTAAGGCAAACTGAATACACTTTCAGGTTCATGCGTTTCAGATGACCATGGTCAGCTTAGCCCTCATTTATACTGTGCTATTAATGTAGGTGGGGTTAGGGTAGCTCCCAAGGAACTTGCAAGGTAAAACCAATAGTGGGGAAACAGGGAGGGAATGTGGGCAAATGCCATTACAATGCTTCCAGCTTGGTTACAGTTGGGAATAATTACAAGGATAAGTCAAGGGCCACGCAGAAAAGGTGGGTTTTGATGAGAGATTTGGAAGAAGGGAGACAGGTGGCACCAATCCATGTTTAGGATGGGTAGGTAGGTATAATGGAAGTTTATGACACTGCAGTAGCTAGGCTGGAATGTGTATTCAGGGAGGACATAGTTGGGAGCAAGGGAGAATGGGTGGAGTTAAAGAAGCAGGAGACCTGCAAAGGGCTGAGGGCGATAGAACTGGAAGAGAGGAAGTCATGGGCAGAGTTATAATGAGAAACAAGGGCCAAAAGGTAAGGTGAAGCAAGGCACAGAGAGCTTTAAAATATAAGGATAAGGGGCGACAGCAGACTTCTGCTTGCAGAAAAGGATTTCCCCTTCCTCTCCTTCCCCCTGCGCCCCCAGATCTGCTCCAGAAATTCCAACCCCCTGGAGCAGATCTGGGGGTGTGCAGGGAGAAGCAGGAGAAGGGGGGATCTGTTCTGCCAGCAGTGCCCATTTCAGTGGCGGACAGACACAGCTGCATGCAGTCCAAGGAGAACGGAATGGGATGGAAAGCCAGTGAAGCGACTGGAGGAGGGGAATCATACCGTCAGAGCAACTGGAGAGGTAGAACATTTTGGCTGCAGTGTTTTGGATCAAAATCAGTCAACTGAGATGTGGGAGGAAGACCAGAAGGAGCTCACAGTACTCAAGGCAGGAGATGACTAGAGCATGAACCAGAGTTTTAGCTAACTTTTAACCAGTGTTACAAAGACAAAATCCTTCATCTTACAAGTAAATTTACAATTCTGTGAGGTTACCTTTGCAGAAAGAAGGTTTAACTGTAGACAGGTTTTGGACAACACTTAGGAGCTATTCAAAATCTAGTTACCTGCTAATGATTTTATGAGGTATCAACACCGATTCAGAATTGAAGACTTTGGAAGAAGCTGGTTTGATTCTAACAGATTTCAACTTTTTTAAAATCCCATACACCTTGTAGAAATACCTATACTTCATATTTGGTGAAGTACTAACAAACACTTTACCACCAGAATAGAAACGAGAAGAGCAAGCAGGCCACCACTTCCTGGTGTAGGTATCAGATTATTCTTATACTGCCTAGTTTTGAACACTATTCCATAATTCTACTTACCTGGAAGTAAATGACAACAGCAAAGACAAATATGGTGGCAATCAGGTTCATAAGATTGGGGAGGTTCTGACGGTAGAAGGCTTCCCTGAGAGCTCTGACTTTATCTGTGCGAGTAGCCAGCAGATGGAACAGGGCAATGATGGCTCCTTCAAACTCCATGCCTTAAATGGGCAAGTGTAAAAAAGATGGTCAGCTGCAAGTAATTTGATGCTTCACTTTATTCTATTTGTTTGCCTTTTAAAATTGATCATGTACAAATGCTCCTGCAAGATGAGTCTCTCATACCACAATTGCTCTGACTGAGGTAATTGTTAAGACATTACTGTTTCAAAAATGAGATTCAAGACCAGATGATGTGGGCAGTGTCCTCTACACATTCAGCTGTGACCCCTCCTCAGTCATGCAAGTACCCATGACCACATGAAGCAACGTTAGCATAAACCAGGCTGTACACAGGTACAGCCAGCAGCAGTTTCCATGATCGCAAAAGCCATTTTCACAACCACCATGATCTACCGGAATTGCTGTGCAGCATGTTGCTAACAATCCCCCACACAAAATGTCTGCATAGCCAAGCATTAACCACAACTGCACATGTGCAAGAAAAACTGCTTTTGTGAACCATCTCTCATACTGAAGTTTAGAGGAGATACTAAATGGATATGTATAAATCTGGAACAGCCAATAAAGACCAGAAGATTAGCACTGATACAATGAAGTTGCATAGAATGGAGCTGCCTTACACACACAGATGTGCATAGCAATATATATCACCCAAGTCTGCACTATATATAGCCCATTTCTGAACTATAGTTTCTTATCTTCTCATGAGCCAATTTAGTCTTCCTAGTAATACCTTACTTAAACATCACTACAAAATCTGAGATGAAATTATCTGGCATTTCCATAGAAGCAATCAACCTAAAACTTGGGTTTACAACAAAGTTGTATTTTTCTTGATACTTAATCTTGCATAAGGAAGGCAAACTTTTGATTAAAAGGTTTCATGCAGCTTCACCAATGCAGACAAAACATGCAAGTGAGAGAAATATGTAAAGCTTCCCTAGTCAGCCAACTCTTGCATAATATGCAAAACAAATGGGATGGGCATCAAAATATATATACATCCTCACAGGAGCACTCCTGTTCAGGGTTCCAACCAGCCGTGCCCTCCTTCAAGATACTGCAAGCCAGAACGAGGCAATCTGGTGCTATCCAGATGTTTTGGACAACACACCATTGGACAACACAAGACCATGGCCATGCTGATTGGGGCTTATAGGTGTTGTAGTCCAAAACATCTGAAGGGTATCAGGTGGTCTACCCCTGTTAAGCTGTTAAGGGCTCAAGCAAACCAGTTCTCTCACCCCACCCTCCTCCCACTGTCTTCCATTTTGGGCTCTTCTTGGAAGGGGTGTGCGTGTACATTTTTTATACTTCCCTTGAGCATGCCAATACCTCTTCTCTTGTTTCTCAGCAGCCTTGTTTTAATCCCAATCCTATCTGCACAGGGGCAATGAGTTTGCTATTAAGAGGGATTGATATACATCTCCCCAAAGAATACATGCATGACGTTACCTCGGCCAGTGTTCACTGTGGTTGGGCTGAAAGCCTTCCATACAATAGTCTCACAGATGTTAGTGGCAATGAAGAGAGAAATGCCAGAACCAAGACCATATCCCTTTTGTAGAAGTTCATCCAAAAGAAGAACTATCAATCCAGCAACAAAAAGCTGCAAGAACAAATGAGAATTATTCATTAGAGGCATTATCACTACTAGGAATAATATCAAATCATTTAGTAAAAGCACTGTTAAATGGAGGCCAGTGATTTCTATAAATGCCTGCTTCTGCAGCACACTTGACAGCTCATACCAGGGCAGCCCTTTAGGTGAGATGGTTATGTTCTCCCAGACAAGTGTTTGCTTGAGTTTTAATAATACCACTGATTTTTGTTTTAAATAGATATTACTGAAAGCATAAGTACACACTTCTGTGAGATTTGTAAACTGTAGTTCCTTCTATGTTAAGTAAAATGAAGAATGTCATGTAAGCCAAACTTTCCTAGACCTTTTAAATGTTAGTAGCCTCTAAGGGTTCCCCCCCCCGCCCATCCTGAGAAATCCACTTACAGCTTTTAAAAGATCTTTTTTTACATTAAGACACCATAAATTCTTAAGGTATCTATCTGGTTACTGACTGTGTTTTATGAGGTGTTGCACGTTATTTTGTTGATAAATTGTACTGGTTGTAATTGTTTGTTAGTGGCCTGAGAGCTGGCGAAAGCACAGGACAGAAATTTAAATAAATAAAACAGGTACTTGAATTACAATGTTTATCATGTGTGTTAAACCACAGTCAGTCCCACTTTACAGAAGGGGAAAGAAGCTTGTGACCAGCTTCCCAACATCAACCAATAAGCCAAAAGCAGAGCAGATATTGTTGGCTCTACTCGCACAATACTGTTTTGGTGGCCCAGGTGTAAAAAAGCAGTGTAGACCTGAGCTGTGGACAGGGGAAGGACTGTAGCTCAGTGGTAGAGCACATGCTTTGCATGCAGAAGGGCCCAAGTTCAATCTCCAGCATCTTCAGGTAGGGCTGGAAAACTCCTGCCTGAAACCCTGGAAAGCCGCTGTCAGACAGTGTCAACAATACTGGGCTAGAGGGACAAATGGTCTGACTCGGTCTAAGGCAGCTTAAGTTCCTATGACGTAGAAATCTAGACAATTGAATCCAATGCTTAAAAGTGCTTTGGACACACAGATGAGATGGGGATTTCAAAGTAAATACTGCAACAACCTATGCCATCACACAGAATACTTCCACTGCTTCTCTGAAGATCAATGTAGCATGACAATTCTGTGTCAGACTAAATGCTCATCCAGTCTAGAGGTTCTCCTTTGGTAACATGGCCCAGCCACAGAGCCCAGGAACCATTCTGAAGTAGGGCAGGATGGTGCTAGTCATCACGCATTTGTACCTATCATCTAGTAACCAAAGGTACATTGCTCTGAGAGATTCCACTCCTAGCTATGATGGCCAAGAGCTATTACAAGCTGATCTTTATAAATATATCCATACTATTTATGAGGCACCACTGCAGGCTCACAATAGTCTGTGGTTTGCAAAAGAACTTGGGCTTCAAATCTTTTAAAATGTGTTTGTTCAAGCTTTTCTGCCGTTTAGATTACTATAACCCCCCTAGAAGCACTGAATGAGTAGTGCAATATAAAAAAAGTTACCTGAATGGTGATAAGCAGGCAGATTCCAGCTCCCATCTCTGATGGGTCTCCATACATTCCAGTCATTACATAAACGATAGATTGCCCAATGGTGATAATCATGCCAAACACTAGGAAATGAAATCAGAAGGGGGAAAAAAGTCTGAATTAACGTAGTCTCCAACTCCAAATTTCATGAGAGGATGCAATTCATATTGCCCATTGTCAGTGTCTGCATATGGTATTAGCCAGCCTTGAATGCAAGCTCTTTAATGTCTCCAGCTACTTACATTTCTGTGCCCCATTGAAGAGAGCTCTGTCTTTTGGTGTATCCCCAACTTCAATAATTTTGGCACCAGCCAACAACTGCATGATGAGACCAGAGGTGACAATGGGAGAAATGCCCAACTCCATCAGTGTGCCTGTTGGAAGTGAAAAACAGAATGACACCAGACAAGCGGAGAAAAAAGGGGGGAAATAGCTTTACTGACAATTGCTTCCAACTCATGATTTCACAGATAATGCACAACTTTGGCCCTCTCAATCTGGAGGGAAAAGTAGTCAGATTTGCAGTTGAAATCATAGAAAAGTAGAGTTGGAAGGCCATCGAGTCCAACCCCCTGCTCAATGCAGGAATCCAGGTCAAAGCATCCCTGACAGATGGCTGTCCAGGTGCACCTTGAATGCCTCCAGAGTGGGAGAGCCCACCACCTCCCGAGGTAGTTGGTTCCATTGTCTTATTGCTCTAGCAGTCAGGAAATTTTTCCTGATGCTTAGGTGGAATCTAGGTTCCCGTAACTTGAGCCCATTATTCCGTGTCCTGCAAACTGGGATGATCGAGAAGAGATCCTGGCCCTCCTCTGTGTGACATCCCTTCAAGTACTGGAAGAGTGCAATCATATCTCCCCTCAGTCTCCTCTTCTGAAGGCTAAACATGCCCAGTTCTTTCAGTCTCTCCTCATAGGGCCTTGTTTCCAGTCCCTTTATCATCCTTGTTGCCCTCCTCTGAACCCTCCCCAGTTTGTCTACGTCTTTCTTAAAGTGTGGTGCCCAGAACTGGCTGCAGTACTCAAGATGAGGCCTAACCAGTGCAGAGTAAAAGGGAATTATCACTTCACGCGATATAGAAGCTATACTTCTATTAATGCAGCCCAAAATTGCATTTGCCTTCATTGCAGCCACATCACATTGCTGGCTCATAGTCAGTTTGTGAACTTCCACAATTCCAAGATCCTCCTCACTTGTAGTATTGTTGAGCCAAGTGTCCCCCATTCTGTAACTCTGCATTTGGTTTCCTTTCCCTAGGTGCAGCACTTGGCATTTATCCCTATTAAATTTCATTCTGTTGTTCTCGGCCCAGCGCTCCAGCCTATCGAGAAGATCGCTTTGAATTTTGTTTCTGTCTTCCAGAGTATTAGCTGTTCCACCCAACTTTGTGTCATCTGCAAATTTGATAAGCATTCCCTGTACCTCCTGATCCAAGTCATTAATAAAAATGTTGAAGAGCACTGGGCCCAGGACCGAGCCCTGTGGTACCCCGCTCATTACCTCTCCCCAGTTTGAGAAGGAACCATTGATAAGCACTCTTTGAGTCCGATTCAGTAGCCAATTGTGGATCCAACTGAGAGTTGTTCCATCTAGCCCACTTTTAGCTAGCTTGCTAATCAGGATAACATGAGGCACTTTGTTGAAAGCTTTGCTGAAGTCCCAGATATATTATGTCCACAGCATTCCCACAGTCCACAAGGGAGGTTACCCGATCAAAAAATGAGATCAGATTAGTCTGGCAGGATTTGTTCTTGACAAATCCATGCTGGCTTCTAGTAATCACTGCATTGTTTTCAAGGTGCTTGCAGACTGACATTTTATAATCTGCTCCAAAATTTTCCCAGGGATTGATGTCTGACTGGCCTATAGTTCCCAGGTTCCTCCTTCTTGCCCTTTTTGAAGATGGGAACAACATTTGCCCTCCTCCAGTCGTCTGGCACTTCACCTGTCCTCCATGATTTCTCAAAGATAATAGACAGTGGTTCTGAGAGTTCTTCTGCCAGTTCCTTTATTACTCTAGGATGCAGCTCATCAGGCCCTGGAGATTTAAACTCGTTCAGAGTAATCAGGTGCTCCTTGACCATTTGCCTATCAATGTCAAGCTGCAATTCTGCCCCTTCAGTCTGCATTTCAGGTTTGCCAGGGGGGTCATAGACCCTCTTTTGGGAGAAGACCGAGCTGAAGTAGGAATTGAACATTTCTGCCTTTTCTTTGTCTTCTGTTATCAATGCCACCTCTTACAGTTTTCCAAATGATACATCACTCTTTTGTGTCTTTATATCATGGTCAGGTTACTGGAAGCTGCTGTAGCAATGCAAGCTAAAAGCTGTGTCGAAAGTTAAGCCTCACCGCCTCATTCTTCAGAAGCAGTATTTTCCTGCCTATTTAGTAGCATGGTAAACTGACGCAGCATTTTAAACTCAGGGAAACAGTGCTGATTACAACTAGCCTGCAAACAGGCAGATATTATTTCAAGTCAAGTATCACTGAGAATGCCACCTGAAGTACTTTGAACACTTGAAATAAATATTTCACCTATTCCATTTTTAGAAGTTTATATCTGAATAACTGGGAGTGGGGTTTTTTCTTCTTCTTTTTAAAAAAGAACACTGAGAGGCGCAAGAGAAAAAAACATTTAAAAGAGACATGGCATAAGCAGAAGCTTGCTTTAAATGACATTCAGTACTAGCTCATTGCAACTTGTCATGTCAATCTATTATCTTATGAACTTTCTTCCTATGCATATTTGAAGCACACTGCTCTGCAGAAATGTCAGCTTCATAAGGTTCCTTCCACCATCGGATGTCACCTGGCAGTAGCCATTCCATCAGGCTGAGGCAAGCGAAGGAAGGAAGCCCCACACATCAGCTCTACTGAGACCAGCAATCCTTGGTTCTTCCCTTCCTGTCTGCACCCTAGCTGGTTGTTATAAGAACTAGTACCGAAATTTACCCCCCCCCCCCCAAATCCCTTTTCTTCTGTGTTGTGTCTTCTAAATTGTAAGCCTGAGGACAGGGACTGTCTTACTTTATTACTAATCTTTGTAAGTCACTCTGGGAGCCTCTTTTGATTGAAGAACAATGTAAAATACTTCAAAGGAATACATGTATTACAGGGCAGGAGGAACATGTGTGTTGCGCAGTGGCCAACACTGTGTGCCATAATGTCCATAATTCAGGTCTTGCATCAGCCATGAACTCCTTTGTTGGACTTAAGTTAATCACAGCCCCATCCTATGTGGGTGCCCACAACCTTCTGAACCCGGAGGATTATGGGCATCCTACTGAGTGTGGAAGAAGCACGGCGGATAGGATTGCCATCACACTCCCCTCGCCCTCAAAAACATATAAATGGCTGATTCCGGCCATCTAAATGTTTTACCTCTTCTCATGAGGCGAGGCTGAGGCACCGCCTAGATTCGTCGTAGGACAGCGGTGCCTCACTCCTCCCCTCCCTACCCCCAGGAACACCCCCCGTCGCACAGGGGAACCGAAGATGGTCTTCCATTTTTTGTTCCCTGCTGGCATGGAAAGAACCTCGCCAGCTATGAGATGAAGGGGGGCAGGCGCACGCTCAGACTCCCCACTGCAACCTCGGAAGGGATTTCCGAGGTAGCAGTGGGGAGCCCAAAATATCCTATGGCCCTATGTGCTGTGTGAACCCAGGATGGGTTTGTCAGGGTGGCTTATTTTTGGGTTACAAGCCACCCTGACAAGCCATGGCTTGTAGTAGGGTCTGTTTTACCCACAATGGGTTGCCATCCTGCCCGAAACCAAGCAACATGACCCAGCGTGGGTGAACCCTGGCTACAAGTGAGCCGCTTGGCAAGAGTGGCAAAAACCCCTGGCAAAGGCTTCCCCCCACTCGCTGCTACCACAACCTGTTCTGGGGTCGACCTGTTTTGGGGGAAGATTGCAAAAACTGGCTGTCAAGCAGACTTTTGCGATCCCCATGGAAGCATCCATGAGGTGCCCCTCCAAGGACCCCCCATGGCACCTTGGAGGGACTGCCCGTGGTCACCCCGCCATTAAAAAAAACTAACTTTGTACTGATAATGTGTGCAAAGTAATTAGGTTCATTTTAATATTTTTTTAATCTGACCTGCCTGATTTGCGCAGATCAGGCAGGGCAGGCTAGCATGAGGGGTTCCCTGAGCTAGATACTGGCCAGGATGGGTGCCTGACGGCCAAATCCAGCAGGCACCCATCCGGTACAGTGCCCACTCCAGGTGTCAGGTAAGTATTTCCCCCCTTTGCAAAGGGCTGACAGGTTTGACAGGTCCGGACCTATCAGCTCCTTGATAAGCCCCTGGAGATTGTGGTTTGCAAAGGGGCTCTTCCTCCCCTTTTCGTAGCGCAATCCCGTTTCTTTGGGGGAGATCAGGCATCCCTAGTGCTCTCTCCCAGTTTTGTAAGTGTCCCCCACTACTAGCATTGGGGGAACCTTCAAAACTGGAGGGGATTCCCACTGACAGGAGGGCTCAGTTTGACATGTGTCAGAGTAACGTCAAACTTGCATACTTACGGCACTGAGAATCCATCCAAGTTTTTCTGCTCCCCAAGGTGTTATCAACCGAGAGGACACTTGGGACATGTGATCACCCGACCTGGGGATCGTGCTGGAAAGGGAGGGCAACTGAGTCCCCCCCAAACCCCCTTTTTCACATGATCCCTGGGTTTGGGGGGGGGACTTCATGTGCCCCTGGGTTAACCACACTTGGAAAAGTGAGGGTACCTCATGGGCACCCCCCCCAAACCCCCAAAGATTCTGATGCTAAGGGTTCTTCCTACACACACACACACACACACACCCTTTTTTTCCAGTGCTTGCAAAGTGGGTTTTGCAAAGTGCTACAATGTTCATTTTTGGCAGGTATACTTGCTGGGAGATAAACTGTGGCAGGACTGGAGTTTACAGCTGGCTAGAAGAAATAAAGGCTGGCTACTAAGTACAGCCAGCCACAATTTGCTGACCCCTGTCAAAATATTCATATCTTCAAATCAACTGAAATGGATTCCAGTTTGTCTGAACGCACAAATTACCCAGTTGCAAGAAACCAGTCAGCTTCTCCATTATAAAATGATGCTATCACATGCAGGTTCATTTATTCTGTTTTAATGTTAACAACCATCAGACAATAAACATTTTCAAAATCATATAATTTTAATATGAAATGTGTATCATTACATTACACTTGTATTCTGCCGTTTCTCTACTCCAACTGCCTCAAGTGAGGACTGTCCTCCTGCAGCAACATCTAAAAAATCCATTACGCAAGTATAACTTAATCACAATTTCCCTTTCGACCAATTTCCCAGACTTTCCCTGATCAATTTCCACTTCCCTGACTTTTCAGAAAGTGGCAACCCTGAATCAATTTTGCTACACAATATTCAAGTGTGAAACCTTGCAGCACAGAGAACCATATGCTAAGGAAGACATTCTTACCTCTGTTTGAAGCCAGAATTACTCTCATCCAGTAGAAAGGATCCGCTGAGTCTGATGACATAATACCAAACAGGGGAATCTGAATTTCCAAGAGAAGACAAGTAAAATTAACGCAGGCTTGGCTTCTCAGCATTGGTTTTAAAAGGAAGGCTTGAAATATTATCATGAACATACCTGGCAGCAAACCAGAAAAATGAAGAGGGTGATAGCTGTCCATAGCACCTTTTCTTTAAATTGGATCTACAGTAGAGGGTGAAATTATAGAAATAATTGTCATTACTACAATGACTGGACTAGAAGAAAGGGTTAATTGATCATGGGTGATAGCCAATGTCATGCTGGTGGAACAGAGCTCCAGGAAGCTAACTTCCCCACCCACTCCTTCCCCAATCATCCCAAGAGGCCCTCACACACACACAAATGCTACACTGAGGCTGATGAGACTTTTCCGAATAAGGTGCGCTGTGGGTACAAGTGGTCTGAGGGAGAAGGGTGGATCCCTGAAAGTCAGGTGGAGGCTGCTGTATTCAACATATGTTTCTCCATTCTCTACCATCAGCCAGGGGCCCAAGGGTCACTAGAAGGCTGCACCCCACCTTCTAGGAAGAACATCAGTATTATTATTTATTTTTTAATTAGATTTATACCCCACCTTTTTTCCAGCAAGGAGCCCAAGGCAGCTTACATAATCCTCCCCCGCCTCCATTTTATCCTCACAACAACCCTGTGACGTAGGATAGGCTGAGAGTCACCCAGTGAGTTTTGTGGCCGAGTTGGGACTAGAACCCAGATCTCCTGAGTCCCAGTCCAACCCCATACATCAACCAGAGAAGGAGCAGCTGCAGACAGCTTGCTTCCCCACCCCGCTCTCTGCCAGAAAAGAGCACTCAGGTCTAACTGTCAGTTACCCTCCAACTGCAGAAGTGAGGGTAAGCTCATTATGGCCTCCACCATTGGAACAAAGACTACTGAATCAGTTGTAGCACCTCTATCCATGCAAGATCATCAGCAAAGAATAATCTCCCTGGTCCCAAATGGATATAAATGCATGTTAACAACTCATTACTTCATTCTGGCATTGTCAAACTGATCTCCCGTTTCTACCTTTGTCCTCCACTACCCTTGACTTTTGTATTGTGTCCCATTTTTAAAAACATTTAAGTCTAAGGGCTGGGCCTATGTCTCCCTTTTTAAAAAAAATTGATGCGAGTTGCTTTGGGAAACAATATTTGTCTGAAAAACAGAATAAAAATAAAATAAATAATTCCTCCCATGAACATTAGCTCCTGTAAATACTGAAGGGTGTGTATACCTTCCTTTCTGGCTTTTGGATCTCAGGCAAGATAACGCAGAAGGGCTTGATAACTTCAAGGAATTTAACTGTGGAGAAAGGTTTTTTAAGAGAAATAAATTGATCAACAAGCTCACTGAATATCATCAGCAAATTCATCAACAGTGGGAGTCTTAGGTTTGAAAATGGAAGACTTGGGCTCAAATCTTGCCCAGCCACTGACTTATACAGTGACCTTGAGGAAATCAGTCACAGTCAATCTACACGCTCTGTTTAAAACCCAGGGCTGACAGACAAATTTCCCACCCCCATTCATCTTCAGGAGTCAGACAATAATGCAAAACAGTTACGGTAGTCCAATTTTTTACTTAAACAGAAATCATATGCAGTGAGGCAGCTATAGCTCAAATCTCTTTACTTCCATTCCAAACCAAATGGCTATCTCTAGTATGGATGTACCCATACTACCAATTTGAGAAATCAAAGGCAATCAGGCAACACACTGTCTGAGCTCTCTGTGAGAAAACTGGCATACCTGAATCACAACTGTTAACCTTCACTTCCCTACAAGCACCAAGAATGACTTTGAAAGGGCACTGTGATACAAACACTGCTGATGCCAGCATTATGGTGAAGCTCCACAGGCATTAGAATTAGAGCATCTCCTTCAGAGCATGCAGTGCTTATCATACAAGGAATTCCACATTACGATTAGGAAATATGTGTTTTTACTAGGCATGTTACTAAGTTTTGTTTGGTCTTGTCTAGAAACAAAGTGGAACTAGGAAGAGCATCAGAAAGGAAGCTACCAGCTAATAAGGAAAAGCTAAGTAGCAGCAGAAATTTTTTAAAAGTCTTAAGACAGTAAAACTGCAAAATAAAAGCCTTAAGCACAATTTCCATGAAAGCAGGGAGTAACATTTCATTTTTGTGCTAAGAGAATGAAAGATGTTAACAAACATCACAGTGAAACAAAATTTAAAGTTCAAATAAAAACTACTGGGGGACAAAAACTAATGACCACCCCCACCACATTGTCAGGTGGAAGAATAGTACGGTCATGCCTTGGATTGAGAGCATAATTCGTTCCGGAAACGTGCTTGTCCAAAACACTCTTATATCAAAACGAAATCCCCCCCAAAAAATTGTACAGAGATTTTTAATTTAAGCTGTACTACAGTACTTGTATTGCAAGACGTCGCTTGTATATCAAGTTAAAAAAAATAATAATTAAATAAATATTTAAAAATTTGCTTGTCTTGCAAAACGCTCTCAAACCAAGTTACTTGCAATCCAAGGTATTACTGTACTACAATCCAAACACAGAAGCACATTTCAGATAGCAGTGATTTCTTCAGATAGCAGAAGACGAGACTGGCCATCACCACAAAGCAGGCAGTTACCATAGGGAACCCAGTTCAGTTTTTCTTGTGGATCACCATTGCCTCTTTACCATTAAATGGTAGGCAACATATGCACAAAAATATATCTGTATTGGGAAGCAGAAGGCAGCAGAGAAGGAAACTGCCTGTAAGTTGAATGTAATTTTCACACAAGGACTTCACTTAGATTAAAATGTAAAACAATGATTTCCAGATAAGCTCTATCAGAAAGATAAGGGGTTTCCCTCCCAAGGTAATACATGTTTTTTATACTTATGCCTTTATAAAATCCAAAATCCAGATTGGACCTTATCAATGTCCAAGATGACTTGAATCTTAGCATATAGCGGAGTGTCTGCAGACCAAGCCGTAGCGATTTGAGTCTCACCTCAGCAAACACATCTCTCATCTGCAAGGTGGGGGTGACGACAATACCGAATTACCCTACTAGGCTGCTGTGAGGATCCCAGGGAATCCACGTAAGTATCACTGCTTGACGGTGGTGTTCTCTTTTAAGCACTTTTGGAATCAAGTCTTTGCACAACTCTAGCATTGTGCCGCCCAGACACAGAAACATCCTAACGCAGTGTTCTCCAACCTTGGGTCCCCAGATGTTTTTGGCCTACAACTCCCAGCATGCCCCAGCCAGGCATGCTGGGAGTTGTAGGCCAAAAACATCTGGGGACCCAAGGTTGGAGAACACTGTCCTAACCTGATCCCGAAAGTCGAGGCCCCTCCAGTCAAGGGGACTCCACACCTGCCACCGGTTCTTCAGCCGATGCTTTTGCGGCCTCCTATCCCTCCCAGATTTCAAGCCAGACAGATCACCCCCCCCAAACCGCCATTTCGCCTTCGCCGCCCCCCGCCCGTCCGAATCAATCGAGCTTCCCCGGCTGAGCTGCCTCGTCCAATGGAAGAAGCGCTCCCCATTCTCCCTCACCACTACTAACGGAACGGCCAACTCTCCCCCGCCGCCCGCCGCCCGCCGCCCGCCGCAAGCGCCGGCCCCGCAGCTCACTGGTACTCACTCCCCATCTTGGCCGCTCTCGACGCGGAAAAGGGCAGGATCAACCAGTACCGCGGATCCCAGCTTTCTCAGAAAGACACGTCAGTTGACTGAGCCTTCTCGGCACCCTTCCGCTTCCTGCCACGCACTGGGGGCCCGCTAATCAGAAGCACACCAACGCAGGCGCAGTCAAGCTTTTTCAAATTCGAGTCGAACGGCTCTGGTCAGTGTGTCCCTCCCGCAGAACTACAAATCCCAGCAGCCTCTGGGACTAGCCAAAGCTATCTCGGATTAACGTTCTCAGCGCGCGTCATGATAGTATGCCGCTATGGATTCTAGCAAGCCTTCCGTGACCTCGCCATGCTTGGTATTGTTGACGGAGAAGGAAAGCGCTTCCTTTCTAACCCGTAGCGCGGGCGTTGCTCAGGCTGGTTTTTGCTGCGCGGCGGGCACGAAGGGGCAACGTAGCGTAGCGTGCCGAACGCTTACCATGGCCCGTGGCTTGCTGGGAATTGTGGTCTTCTGCAGCTGCCATTTTGAAAAAAACGAGTCAAGGACAGCTTTATACACGGGGGTGGTGGGAGTTTGGTACACACTCGTTTATTTCAAGGACTGCAGCTGCCAAATCAAAATAGCCAAGATAAGGAGCGTTTAAAAGCAAGAGTTTGTAAATAGGGCATATACAAGTGGACCTGCAACAACATGTTACGCTGGGTCCTCAGCACCTAAGGTTCAGGTGCCACCCAGGCAGCCGCGTCGTCCTGCTGCAGGCCAATCCAACCCTCTTCCCTATTTCTTTTCCAAGGGACGCTTCTAAGATTCTGCAGTGACCGAGCATGTTCAGTCTTCCTTTGGGGAAGCGGGGGGTGGGGTGGGAGGAGGAGGAGAGGCTGTTTTTCTTTTAAAATATTCTTTCAAATAGGAAATACCTTTTTTAAAAAACCATACAACTTAGAATGGTTGATCCACAATCTTCCTTTTTTGCAGCAAAAGTTCTTTAGAGAAAGAATCTGGCAAAGTACATCAAGTAGTTACTCTTATTATCATCACTATTAAATATATTTCTATCCTGCTTATTATATATATATATATATATATGTATGTATGTATGTATGTATATAGTGAAGGATCAGCACCTGGATCCTTTGCGTGAGTTCGGCGCTTAACGGGTTAACCAGTGCAGCGTTACAGCCCGTACAAGCGAAAGAAACCACCTAAGAGGTTTTCTCACAAACAAAAGGAAACTCAGCCTTTGAACTGCCAAATAAGGCTTTTATTTTATTTACACAGGATATGGAGCGGAACTAACAGCTTTCTAGGAAATACTACAACGTCAATAAGATCTGACGTGACCTTTAAGTTTATCGATGACAGGCTCCCAGGCTAGCGCATTTGGATTAGTCAGTTACCTTAGATCAGAGACGTCATACTAGTCAGTTTCAGCCTAACTCCGGGTCTGTCTGATCCGGGGAAGGAAACAGCTTACTCCAGCTGCTGCTGGAGGGTGGTTCGTACTCAAAAGTACCCTGGGTTCCCAACAACCAACAAAAGGAGGGGAGAGGGGTTTTCTACCTCTGTGTTTCCCGCTCTCCCGCCCCTTAGGTCAGGTGGGGCTATTGCCTGCCCCTTCGTGTCAGGTGGGCTTATTCCTGCCCGGGAAGAAGGTGACGTATTGGATACTTTACAGCTCTTTGAGACTGCCCTGTCAGGTTGATGGTCTTGATGGTCCTTTCCTGGGTTTTGTGGATTACAAGCGAGATCCTCCATTGCTGGAATACCGGTCTGTCTGGCTGCTTCCCTGTAACCCAATCTCCCCTTCTCGCCCCCCTCCCCTGGAGGACGGAGACTGGTGTGTGCATGTACATGTATACTCGTGTCAGGCTTTCTCCACATATATATATTTAAAATCTCTTCCATTGTATTCAGTACTTCCAGGTCCCCATGTATGAAGCTGAAGGCATTGTTTTCAGTTTAACTTGTAAAATAAATAAATTTCTGCCAATATAAAATTTTTAAAGTGTCTGGTTTAGTTTGCCCTTTAAGCAAATACAGCTTATGAATCAGTTTTTCTGCTAGGGCAATGAACTATAATTTCTGATACCCCAATTATGCTTGGTTCTCATTGGGCTGGGTTTTTTGCTCCCTTACTTTGGTTCCTTTAGATTTTTGTTTTTGTACTTTTGCAAACTTTGAGATTTCCTGAGCGTGCTAATACCCCCTCTTGTTTCTCAGTGGTTCCAATTTGGCTCCATTTCTGTCAGTATTCACTACCTGAGTTCACTACTATTGGAAAAAGGGAAGTGATCCCTGATATTACAAGACGTTCATCAATTAAAACTAATTTGACTAATCAACTAAAGTTTCTTTAATTAGCATGCAGTCCTGATCTTGGCCTACAAATAATGTTAGGAAGATACCTTTAGTAATTAGGGATGGGCGTAGAGAAGAGAGCTGTTCAGGTATGTTGAGCCCAAGCCATTAAGCACGCTACAGGCCACAACAAAGATCTTGAATTGCTGTTGATGTGCTGTTATCATAAAACTAGCCTCTGTCTAGCACATAAGAATGTGTCTACCACATAAGAATGTGTTACAGAAATGTACCCTTGAGATTACAAAGACATAAATGATGATCACCAGGTTCATATTGATCTAAGACAGGTGGACAACACGTGGGTTGCTTTTTTTGCAGCCCCCCAACTGCATCACTGCTGCTGAAATTTGTTGGCATGGCGGCAGGGAAAAAGCTGCAAAACAGCCTCCCTTAAAAAGGATAATAACATAGAATCATAGAAAAGTTGAGTTGGAAGGGGCCTACAAGGCCATTGAGTCCAACCCCCTGCTCATTGCAGGAATCCAGGTCAAAGCAAGTATCCCTGACAGATGGCTGTCCAGCTGCACCTTGAATGCCTCCAGAGTGGGAGAGTCCACCACCTCCCTAGGTAGTTGGTTCCATTGTCTTATTGCTCTGACAGTCAGGAAATTTTTTCTGATGTTTAGGTGGAATCTGGGTTCCTGTAACTTGAGCCCATTATTCCGTGTCCTGCAAACTGGGATGATCGAGAAGAGATCCTGGCCCTCCTCTTTGTGACAACCTTTTAAGTACTAGAAGAGTGCGATCATATCTCCCCTCAGTCTCCTCTTCTGAAGGCTAAACATGCCCAGTTCTTCCAGTCTCTCCTCATAGGGCCTTGTTTCCAGTCCCTTTATCATCCTTGTTGCCCTCCTCTGAACTTTCCTGACTGTTACAGCAATAAGACAATGGAACCAATTACCTAGGGAGGTGGTGGGCTCTCCCAATCTGGAGGCATTCAAGGTGCAGCTGGACGGCCATCTGTCCGGGATGCTTTGACCTGGATTCCTGCATTGAGCAGGGGGTTGGACTCGATGGCCTTGTAGGCCCCTTCCAACTCTACTTTTCTATGATTCAACCAACCCACCATGGCTTATTGCCAAGTTGGGTTAGCGTGACATGCGAACACACCCTCTGTCTCTATCAGTGGCCAGCCTGATGCCTCCAAGAAGCTCAAAAGCAGGGCATGATAGTGATAGGAGTCTGTCACCAGCACTTGGTAAATGAAGATATACGGTACTTCCTGTGAACAAGAAGCTCACTTTCCAGCTATCATGGCATGTAGCCATTTATAGACCAACCTATCCTCCATTCAGGACCGGTGCAAGGCAGTTTGGTGCCCTAGGCAAGATAAGATATTTAGCGCGCCCCTTCCCACTTGAGAGCGCTGTATTTTGTTTTCAAGGCGTTTCTGGCACCCCCTTTAGCCCTGCGCCCTAGGCGGCTGCCTAGTTGGCCTAATGGTAGCACCGGCCCTGCCTCCATTAATATAGAGATATGATCTTGGAGACTGCCCCTGAAGATAACTGCCAATTTTCAAGATGGGAATGCTTTATAGACAAGACACATAGGCAGACCTTATTTGGTGTGAGATGTGGGGGAAGGATTTGAACCAACAGAGGATTGGAGGAGGAACGGGCAGTGAATGTAACAAATAAAACGATCAGTCAATTCAATTTTCTAGTAGAAAAATAATACTCTCTATCTTACAATGACAAAGAAATAAGCAGTTGAGATGTTAAAACCTGATCTGTCCATGGCATTGTGGAGAAAGCCTGAACACACATCCACCACCACACACAGTTTCCTCTTGGTTACCGCACGTAACTTTCCCTAACAACCCCTGGCTGCATAATCCTTCCCCGGGGGTGGGTGGGAGGTGGGCAAGAGAAGATGGGCCATCAAGAAGTGCAGGGCAGTCTCAAAGAGCTGCTAAGTATTCAATAACCCAAAGGAGGCGTCACCTTTTCCCGGGCAGAATAAGCCCACCTGATCAAAGGGGGCAGGGATAAGCCCACCTGATCAGCAAGGGGTGGGCAGGAGGGGGAGAGGGGTAGAAAACCCCTCTACCAACGAAACGTGGGTTGTTGGGAACACGGGTGTGCTGACATCAACTCCGTCCAGCTGTGGCTGGACCAAGCTGTTCTCTTCCCCGGGTCAGGCGGACTCGGAGCCAGGCTGGAAATCAATCAGCGTAGAGTCTTAGGACTGAGGTAACTTCTTCCCTCAATACGCTAGCCTGGGAATCTTTCATTCATAAAGTCTGAGGTCACGCTCAGGTCTTGTTGACATATAGCAGTGATGGTGAACCTATGGCATGGGTGCCACAGCTGGAACACATGGACCTTTCTATGGGCACTCGAGCCATTGGTCACCAGATCGCGAAAAGACCGTCCCCTTCTGCAAAACACTAATGGCTTTGTTCTTTCTCACAGTGTGGAACAGAATTCTTTTCTACATTGTTATCACATTTAAAAGATTTTAAAGAATGATGCACAGAGCATGGCTTGAATGTAAAGCCCTAACAGTTGACCTGAGTGCTGCATGTGTTGCTCTCAAACTAACGGAGTATGAGCCAAGGTTTGACAAATTATCAGCATGCATGCAATAGCAAAAATCACATTAATTGTGCAAAAGCATGCCCAATGCAAACTTTTACCTAATGCAGTGTTTGCAGTCCAAGACATAAAGTGTTTAAAATGTGTTAAGCATGTTTAGTTTTCTTGTTTATCTTGCTCATCCTAGTACAGGTTGACTTTTACTTTTACTAATCCAACACCTGTAGAAGCAGGGAAAGGACCCGGGGTAAAGCTTGCCCCATACAATTTCAGTCTGGCATATAATCATATTACAAGCTGAGAATCCCTTATCCAAAAATACATGTGCCTAATTATTTAAAAAGTTTGTATAAATTCCCTTCAGGCTATGTGTACAATGTAGTACTATAATAATTTTTTGAGTTGATTTTTTTTTCAACAAAAAACTGTTTGTATCATTGAAAGCTCTGTTATTGTGTTTTTCTTTTAAGACAAAAGATGTTAATTAGTTCGGACAACTGTATGAGTTGTTTTTCTAAAATTAAAACCTTGGTATTCAGGTTTAATTGCAATGTTGGCACTTTGAAATACTGTAAATAAGTTGGTTTTGTGTTGCAGTTTGGGCACTCAGGCTCAAAAAGGTTCACCATCACTGACATATAGTATTCCTAGAAATCTATTCCGCTCCATTTAACTTGTAGTAAATAAAAAGCCTATTCTTGGTACGGCCGTCGTACGAGTTCTAGTCAATTTCACTTGCTGTAACGGGCTATCTCTCAGCCGCGATTAACCCGTTGAGCGCCTAACTCACGCTGAAGACCCAGTTGCTGGTCTTCCACAGGCATATTGAAGGATGGCAGAACAATAAAACTTGGCCTGTTGTTGCCTTATTGTCCTTGTTCCTTAAATACATATAGACATTTTAATTTACCAGTGAACACTCTTTTGTTTATGTCAGCAATGGATAGTTGGGGCAAGTAGGTGGAATCCCTCTTCTGTATCTGTCCAATAAAAGGAAATCCACACTCTTGTCCAGGTTGTCCATAGCTAGACAGTGAAAGATGACTATCAGGGAGTGTGGCTTGTCTTTTCCATACTGCTATATCTACTCTTTCTACAAGCTATTTCAGCCCAACAGATTGTTTATGCTAGTACCCCTTATCTGGGAGATAAGAATAGCTAATAGAAGCAGATTGCACTATTCATAACCATGAGCAGCTGTCAGATTTTGAAGGCTGTTGTTGGCTTGGTGGGAAATAACTCTAAACAAGTAAGGATTTTTACTTTTCATGCTACTGCCCTGATGAGAAATGAACTGGACAGCTAAGCCTTCAGCCCTATGCACTGTCTCAGTGGCAATACCAACTTTACACAAATCACTCCTTGTTGCACCAACTAGCCAATTTACAACATTTACAATACAGAAATAGTCAATGCGTGGTGAAACTTATACTGAGTCAGACCCTTGGTCCATCTAGCCCAGTATTGTCGACACTGACTGGCAGCAGCTCTCCAGGGTTTCAGGTAGGATTCTTTGCAAGCCCTACCTGGAGGCAAGGGATCGAACCTGGGACATGCCAACTACTTCATTCTATATCAGGGGTCCTCAAACTTATTAAACGGGGCAAGTTCATTGTCCCTCAGACTGTTGGGGGACCAGACTATAGTTTGAAAAAAATATGAACGAATGGATCAAGTAAAAAAAAAAGGACCGGGGTCCTTTTTAAAAACTTGATTAAATGGAAAGTTATTATAAATTAATAATAAATTAATTATAAATTAATTGCTGTCTAAAATTGAAATACATTAAATTTTAAAAAGGTATAGAAAGGCTTGATTTGCACACTGCACATATCTTATTTGTAGTGCAAAAAAACAGGAAAAAATTCAATATTTAAAATGAAGAACAATTTTAATCAACATAAGCTTATTAGTATTTCAATGGGAAGTATGGGCCTGCTTTTGGCTAATGAGACGGTCAATGTCCGGTTCCATATTTGTCACTGCTAGTCGTAACAAGTGATGCAAGTGTGCATCAGTTAGTCTGGATCTGGCTGGAGATTTCAGATGTTTCATTCGGGAAAAAGTCTGTTCACAGACATAGGTGCTGCCAAAGATGGTTGCTCCTGAGTCTGACCGGGTTTGCATGATCATGTCAGGGGAAATAAGCCACAATGGCTTATTTCCGCCAGTGCACATGCCGACTGCATGCCAGGGGGACTTGCATAATTACCCTTACCAGCACAGCTTGCTGTATCATGCAAACCCATTGAGGGTGGCCTTGGTTAACAAGTCACCCAGAACCCATGGGCTGTTATAGGGTTCTGGGGTGGTTTGTTAGCCATGGCAACAAGCCAGTCTCACCAGGTCCACACGACATGGCAAGCCGTGCTGGCGAGAGTAATTATGCATATGATTGTCGTCTTAACGGGGTCAGGAGCTATACAGTCCAATCCGAACAGTGCAATCCTATGCGTGCCTACTCAGAAGTAAGTCCGATTGGGTTTAATGGGGTATACTCCCAGGTGAGCGTGCAGAGGCTCGCGTCCCAAGTGCCCTTTCTCGGAAGCCAGATTTGGCAGCCGGCGACCCTTCGGGCTACCTGCACACAGCCCTCAGCTCAGCCATGATCTCCAGCGTGCAGCTCAAGTCCTCGGCCACCGCAGCATCGTCGTCCGCAGGCACTGCCTGCTGCAGAGACAGGTCTTCCGGGTGCAGCGCCTCCTTCCACAGAGCCCCGAAGGAGCCCACGTGGAGCAGCCGAGAATTCAGCTCCACCGTCTCGTACTCAGGGATGCTGTTTCTGGAGCCAGCATCGCCACTGCTACTTCCAGCTATTTTCGCAACAGCAAGTAACAGAGAGAGGGCCAGGGCAAGAAGCCGCGATGGGCGCACACTGGCTTGTGGGACTTGTAGTTTCGCTTTCTTCAAGCCTTGGAGGCCCCTGGAAGTCCCGCGAAGTCAGCTGCGTTTTGGATGTACATGATTCTTCCAAGCTGGGACAAGGGAGGAGCTAACTGAGGACTGCCCTTACGCACCCACCTCTCTCTATTAGATTGAGCCCTGCCGCCGGTTCAGCCGCCCCTCCTCCCCTTACTGACATAGGGCGGAGGGCGGCCCACACCCCGCCGCTGGCTCAGCCTCCCCTTACCCCGCAGGGAGGCAGGCGGGCGGGCGGGCAGCCTGCGCCCCGCCACCAGCTCAGCTGCCACTCCTCCCCTCCCCCCCTGCAGGAGACGCAGGGTGGTGGGTGGGCGGCTGCCCCACGCCCTCCCGCCAGCCCAGCCGCCCCTCCTCCCCTTCTGCCACAGGGAGCCTCTAGATTGGCCACTGGGCTGGATGAAAAGATCCGGCGGGCTGCATGTGTCCCGCGGGCCGTAGTTTGAGGACCCCTGTTCTATATAATGAATTAGTTTGGAATTTTATGCTTTTATATACTTGAAGGACTTTCCTTGGATAACGAGAACCAAAGAGATGGGCCAATTTATGCACAGCTAATCACTTTATAGTATTGCTATTGAATATGTGTCAAAACATAAGCAAATATTGAGCCCTGAGTTTTCTCTGTTGGAGTTGGTATTAAACAGAAAGGAGCTTAATCACAGTAACATTATGTAGGTTGGAAAACAAACCCGATTACATGTGCAGATATTTTTGATATATAACCAAATAATTTCTTACAAGATTGCCACATTGGACAACCAGTGTTATAGGTTACCATTGTTCCGTTTCCCCCCAATTGTCACTTTATTATGGAACACTGAGGGGGTTCCATACTGAGCCTGTGCACAAGAATTATGTTGATCAGCATTCTCCCTCCCTTCCCTTGGAACTCTACACTACAGTCTTGTTTTATGTGGGGATACTCAGAATTGTCACATGGATTGGCCAATGGCTGTGGCAGAGGATCTCAGCTGAACCTTTCTCAGTGACATGCCCCTTGGGAGGTATAGGTGATGCAGTATGAAGGAGGGAGCCAATCTCATCACAAGGTTTGTTTGACTTGGGCTCGGGAATGGCACAGCCGGTCTAGACTTTTGACAGGTCAGTACTTAATGAGTGATGCCTAGATATCACTTTCCAAATGAGGGTCAGTACCTCCCCAGCTTGCCTATAGCCTGTGCATCTTGCTTTTTCTGGGTTGATTTTGGAGAGGGGGAGTCAATCTGACTGGTCCCCACTTTTTTTTGGTAAAACCATCATTCCTATAGACCAGTGTTCTCCAACCTTGGGTCCCCAGATGTTTTTGGCCTACAACTCCCAGCATGCCCCTGCCAGCGTAGCTATGCTGGCTGGGGCATGCTGGGAGTTGTAGGCCAAAAACAACTGGGGACCCAAGGTTGGAGAAGACTGCTATAGACCCTTTCCCCACCCTACAATTTGCATCCTTAATCATCTCCATACAGACAGACCAAGTTTACCTACAAGATAAGGATATTACAAGATTTGCAATACCATCTTGAGAGCAGAAAATCCTGAAAACATGGGGAAATAGCCACATCTTTCCATAAGGACTAATTATTTTCTGCTCTGCCAGATTAGCTACAGTGGGGTAATATTCTCCATCTGGTAAGTGACTGTTTTTGTTCACATTGTGAACAGGTTTTTTTAAATTACATGTGAATGGATATAGACTGCAGTAATCACAGGCTTCATCCTATAAAATGAAAAAAGATAATTTCTCAGCAGTTGTCCTTTGTTTTATCACTCCTGTGCTCTGCAATCATTGCAGGGCAATGTAGTTAGTTAAACAGGTGATAGAAGATATTTTTGGAGCATCTGGACTAATCACAGTGTAAGGTGGAGTAACTATGGTAATCATGGTACGAAGCAAGTTGCACAGTTTTGTGCAATTTGAGCATTTAATAGGAATATGCATATACTTGCTCTGATTATTTCCCACAAGAGTCTTGGCAGTAATATTCAATTTAGCCACAAGGTGGGAGAACTGTTTAACTTATGAACCCATCCTGCTTAAACTTTGTATGAAATATTCACATATGCTTGGCATCTTAAATTTTTCATCCTAATTACATACCTACATGATGATGGCATCCAGAGACCCGTACACATAAGCCCCAGTGTGCAAGGAGCTCCCTCCATGGAGGAGTCGGTTCTTGCACTGAATAACCACAGCTGGGTTGTGCAGAGAGATCTGTTTGCCCAGGTGAGCAGTCCTAGAGACAATTCAGATGCATCACTGGTACAGGGGGAGCAGGAAGCATCAATGTATTGTGCTTTCCACCTCTCTGCTTCTTGGTTTGTTCAAAATAGAACTTTTGTATCTCCCCCTGCGTGCAGTCAGGCACTTGTGTGCTTCTTCTTGCTTCGCTTCTCCGTTACGTCCAAACAACTTAGTGTCAAAGGCACCACAAAGCGCACCACAAAGAGCTCACAGTCCAACACTCTCGAGGCCAAACCAGAATTACTTGGATTCCCATCGATTTATTGGGGCTTATTTTCCAAATATGCATGCTTACGCTTGATCCTACAATTTGTGGTGAATTTAGGAAAAACTCTCAGGGGTGTAGAAAAAAAATCAGTACCTCCTGCCTTTGCTATGTACTATTTCAGGAGTAGGCAGACTTCAGGCCTGTGGGATTTACTATGCTTTTTTTAGTAGAACGCTAAGATCCACCAACATATGCAAGGTACAAACTGGTGACTTGACAGCAAACGGTTGGGGGTGGGGGAACACACTAAAAATTCAGGAACAGGGCTCATCTGAGCATATGCTCAGCCCAATAATTTGTTTTCAGTACCAGAACTGAGCTAAGGCTTCCTCACACAAAAATCCATTTGTGGTTTTCTCCCAAGCTTTTCTTTCTTCAGCAGCCGAATTTGGGGAGGTGGGGGAGGCCTTGCAGTTCTTGTTATTATCGTTCAACAATTAGGAGTCCAAAACTTTTGTGGATTTATTGGAAACCACCAGAGATCTACCAGAGGCTCCAAATCTAATTCTGCCCACCCCTGTACTACTTCATATTAATGATATTAGTTATATCGGTTTGGGGTCTGAAAGGTTATTATGGTCTGTAGGCCAGATTTTATAAAGCCTGTGATTCAAGTATGCTGAAAAGGGAAAAGAAGGAAATTTACACGGAAAGAGTGGGCGAGGGGAAGCTTGCAAACACTTAGGGTACTCCCAGTCGCTTAAGCATAGTTAAGAGATTAGGAAACATGTCTGCACCGAGCACATGTGTGGATCTGATTTTAAATTCATACAGTTTAGACATCATTCTTTCAGGTTGCAATCCCATACACACCCACCTGTGAGTAAGCTGCACTGAACACAGTGGGAACTTACTTCTGAGTAAACATATATAGGACAGTGCTGTCATTTTGAATTATGAAGAGCAGCAGAAACTCACCAAGTAAATTCCCTGTGCGGTTTTAGAACTAAATCTGAAATCAGACCTGTTACATTTCATGCACAATGAATGAGCTTTACTTTGTTGTTATCATATTCCACTCGGGCCACTTCTACTGTGTAAAATACCTCCCTGAGACACTTGCAAGAGACCTTATAAATAAAAGCTATATTGTATTTCTTCCCATCTCTCTCTGATTCTTAAAAGACATTTGATATACTAGGAAATCTTATCTCCGTAATGTGCCAGTGTGGGCTAGAATATATGTGATAGAAGACTAGCAATAACAGAGCTAGATGTCCCACTGGGCTTTCTTAACAGAGGCTTTATTTTCCACCTGCTAATGGAGCTGTAGTGGACGGGACCCCTTACTCCAAAGCCCACACCCTCAATGTGTACTTCGCTCTCACCAAGTGCCCCCTTGTATGGGTCACTTCAGACTTGAAGCTGTCTTCTTAAACTGCGTTAGCCGATTATGTGTCTTAGGTCTTATATGTAGCTGTTCACCCATGTTTGTTTGTCTTTATTTAGAGCAGTTTGTTTTATTTGATTACTTGAAGCAGGGTGCCCCTCCGTTAATTCACTTCTTACTTTCCTGTCCACCAGTCAGACTCTGGAGAATTAGAACTTTGAATAAAAAGATTGATTTATTGTTCTAACAAAGTCTCAGAACTGATATTCAACTCAGGCACAGATAACTTGGATTTTCAACAGTTAATTCAAACTTGTTCTTTGCTTAGATCCAGGTTAAAGGCAGGCAGATGTTATACTCTTTGTATCAATTTGGCTTGGTTACTTGAAAGTTACAGTATCAGACCAGGGAACTTAACTGTCCCTCACACTAGTCCAGAGTTTCTCCTTCTTCCTCAGACAGGAGGTCCTTCACTCCCTAAGCGGAAATGCCTGTGAATTGTTCTACACTAACACCTCCACGTTTGCTTTCTCACAACTTAGTTATGTACTAGATTTCCTGTCTGAACGCTTCTCTTCAGCACCACCTTTCCCTGCCTACTCTACTAACCTCCCACTCCAACCCACTCTCTTCCCCAACTGACAACCAACTCCCTTAACTGCCAACTCCCTGGGGTTCTATGCTCTCGGCTTCAACCAATCAGAGCCTCTGGGATGTTCAGGTTGGCCCCTCCCTGGGCTTCTGCCTGTCACTCCGCCACAGGAGCCAATGTCTGTATCAACAGCAAAGGTTCCTACATGTTGATACAGTCATTGGCTCCATTAGTGCTGTTTCATACTCTGTGTCAAAGCAGTGATAGCAAAAGGTCTTGATTTAGTTTCAGTAGTTATTGCATCACCTGTGAGTACATAGGCTTGCATCTAGACTTGCTCTACCATGAATGGAGGGGCTCCTTTGATTTGCAGATGTGTCTTTGATCCAATGGAAGTTTCTGCTAGTGGAATGGATGGGTGGGTATGTGGGTGATTTTCTCTTATTCTCACTTATTCCCACCCACCACCTGCTCTTCCAGATGGCCCTTCTACTCTCAAATTGAGGGCTGAGTCTTGAGGGCTGTGTTCACTCAGATTGAGCCCTGCTTCTGTCATGAGTATTCACATAAACACTGGTAGTAGTGGAAGGCCAGCTAGAATAATGGAAGATACAATAGATGGAGTAGGATGGAAGTAGTGGAAGTTATGATAGGTGGTAGGCAGGAGGAATGGCTGGGTTTGTTTTTACCCAACTTTTGTACTACTTCTGTACTACTTCTACTTCCTTACATGTGGACCCTCATCATTGGATGTTGGAGGCAGAGTATGCCACTCTTTCCCCTGGTCACATGGAAAATAATGCCAATACAAACATGTACATGGCAACTAGAGATGCTTGAGGAATTTGTTTGGCCCACATTTCAGCACAAATCATCCTGATCCACACCTCCTGGACTAATGTGTTGACCTTGCAGTTCTTGCAGTTTTTTGCGATGCAATTCCTGACTCAAAAATGTACCAGAATGTGTTTTAAAATGTATATGTTTGGATAAAATACATTTAGAAATGTGTAGCAGGGATGTTGAAGATTCCTTGGTCACAAGTCGAGTCACGAGTCTTTGGACTCGAGTCCGAGTCACGAGTCCTTGGTCCAAAATGGTGACTCATGAGTCACGAGTCACTCCCAAAGGTGACTTCACGAGTCCCTATTAAAATCAATGGGGTTTTTCCCCAACAAAATAAGGCTACCTCAGATTTGTAGCTTAAATAAATTCTAGGCACAAGTGTGCCTTTTTATTTCAAAACTCTGCAACTGATTTTGACAAGAACAGACCAGGCAGACAAACCCAAAATAACCAGGCAGGCAGAGGAGGCAGGGAACCCCAAACAGGCAGGAGGCAACCAAACCCAAAATGTCTGAAAGGTTGCATTTTAGGAAAATGATTTTAAAAAATAAAATCTTCGCCGGCGATCGCACTTCTCTCCACTCCTTCTGGCACAGCCCAGGGATGTTGAAGAGTCCTTGGTCTCAAGTCCCGAGTCGAGTCTCGAGTCCCATTAAAAATATTGGGACTCGAGTCAGAGGGGGGACTCAGTCCGACTCACGAGTCGAGTCATGGAGTCCGAGTCCCCATCCCTGGTACTTTGCGAGAAAATAAATTTAGAAATGCATTTATTTTTTTTGGTGAGGTTGATTGCTTATCTCCTCCTCAAAGCCACTGCTGTTTTGCTTGTTAAGGCAAACAGGCACCCCAATCAACAAAGAGTTCTGCCGAAGCTGCCTTCCTCACTCAGTACTTGGAGCAATGTAAGAGCCTTTCTACATGAGGCATTTATTGTGCACACGACATCATCATCCTCCAGGGCCTCTCCCATGGTTTTTTCCGTAACGAGGAAAGTCTGGTATATCTGTGAGTGGCAGCATGAAACCCTGGTGTATTTGCACAATTTCACTGTACCTCGCAGTGGTTGTATAATGGAACATATAGAAAGGTTTGGAAAGGAGCTGATCTTAATCCCGCAAAGGATCCAGAAGCCTTTGGTGGGTTAAAAGCCTCATGTAGAAAAGCCCTAACAGGAACACTATGTTATTCACAGATTTAGACCTCCACATTAATACTGTTAAGAAAAAGGAAACACACACTACATGCCTGATTTTATTTCTTATTTATTTATTTATTTCTTATATTTATTAATCGCCCATCTGGCCGGTCACCCGGCCACCCTCTTGCTCTTGCTCTTGCCACTTGCAAACAGCAAATTGAGGGCAGCCATGCAGGACACTTCCTTCTCAGCACCACTCCCTCCATCCTGCCACCCCACTGTAGCCAGTCTTCCTCCCCGCAGAACAAAAATTACAGTACTGCAAGGTTAGTACACACCAAAAAATACATCTTGCCCCAAACCTGCAAGATATAAAAAAAAGCTGTGACGAAACTGGTCTGATGAAATCTCAGACATAATGGCAGAAATAGCGTGAGGAGGACTGCTTCTGCTTGGGGTGTGCGTCGTGAGATGCGCCAGTGGGACAGGCATTACAGTAAAGGTAAACAACAAAACAAAAAAACCCTCCTGTAGATCAGCTCCCTGTCCTGAACTTTGTTTGCTGGATGAGCAGAAAGATGGGTTATACGTTTAAAAATTCAAGCACGCAATGAAACAATGATGGTGTTTAATAAACCCAATGAACTGGTGTAACTGGTAGATAAGCTTTCAGGATGCTGTTGATATTTCTAGTCTTCTCTGACCAGGTCTGAATCAGATTGCTGTATAACAGTGATGGTGAACCTTTTTGAGCCTGAGTGCCCAAACTGCAACACAAAACCAACTTATTTATTTCAAAGTGCCAACACTGCAATTAAGCCTGAATACCGAGGTTTTTAGTTTAAGAAAAACAACTCATACAGTTGTCCGAACTAATTAACATCTTTTGTCTTAAAAGAAAAACACAATAACAGAGCTTTCAATGATACAAACAGTTTTTTGTTGGGAAAAAAATCAACTCAAAAAATTATTATAGTACTACATTGTACACATAGCCTGAAGGGAATTTATACAAACTTTTTAAATAATTAGGCACATGTATTTTTGGATAAGGGATTCTCAACTTGTAATATGATTACGTATATGCCAGACTGAAATTGTATGGGGCAAGCTTTACCCCGGGTCCTTTCCCTGCTTCTACAGGTGTCGGATTAGTAAAAGTAAAAGTCAACCTGTACTAGGATGAGCAAGATAAACAAGAAAACTAAACGTGCTTAACACATTTTAAACACTTTATGTCTTGGACTGCAAACACTGCATTAGGTAAAAGTTTGCATTGGGCATGCTTTTGCACAATTAATGTGATTTTTGCTATTGCATGCATGCTGATAATTTGTCAAACCTTGGCTCATACTCCGTTAGTTTGAGAGCAACACATGCAGCACTCAGGTCAACTGTTAGGGCTTTACATCCAAGCCATGCTCTGTGCATCATTCTTCAAAATCTTTTAAATGTGATAACAATGTAGAAAAGAATTCTGTAACAGGAATTCTAGAATAAAATCATTCTGTTCCACACTGTGAGAAAGAACAAGATCATTAGTGTTTTGCAGAAGGGGACGGTCTTTTCGCAATCTGGTGACCAATGGCTCGAGTGCCCACAGAGAGGTCCCTGTGTGCCAACTGTGGCACGCGTGCCATAGGTTCGCTATCACTGCTGTATAATCAGACTGATTATAAGTAGCTTAAGTAGCTTAAATCCCTCCTCTTCCACCCACCAGAACGGCCACCATTTTAACTAAAGCAGATGGTGTTTGTATTGCAGTAGACCAGAGAGTTTAGTCTCATAGGATTCATATTGTTTGTCAGTCCCTTCTACTTTCAACTGCCCTCCACCCCTTTTAGTTACTTCTTAAACATTTGATTCAGATGGATGCCCAAAATGAATTAGTAACCCCCAGCTTATGTATAAAATATAACTCATGAATAGGCGTGGAAGATTCAGAATATTGTTTATTTGTTTAAACTAATGGATCACGAGTCATGACACACCCAGTGTCCCCCCCCCCCCAGCTGAGTGGAGAGGACATGCTTTGCATGGGTGAGCAGCCCCTTTCCTCGTGTTCTGCTAAAACTGGCAACCTCCTGCAGCCGTTTCCATTGCCTTTTAAAATAAAAATAAAAATTGGGAGACTGTTATACCCATCTCCAGTGTAACATCTAGTTTGACCCGAGTGACACAAAATTACTATCGCAGAACACATATCCCACGTCCAATATAAAGCCGACATGGGTACTAATTCAGCTGTCATAACAGATATCTGATATGACAATCTACAACTCATTTTAAGTCCAAAAAGTGGGATGCAAAAAGCTTTACAAAAAGCACCCACTTTCCTCACTAGTGATTCTTTAGGTTCACCTATGCATATGACAGAACTGATTCAAAATTTAAACCCCCCTTCAGATTTTAAAACCCTACAGCAGGTGGAGACACTTCCTGTTCATACAGCATTTTATCCCAACTCTCCAAAATAACCTTTCCCATAGAATCCTTGCTTCCGAATGAGTTTAACCCTTTCTCAATTATATGGAGAATCTGAAATCTCTTTAAATTTCCTAGGGTTACGTAGTTAATTCCCATCTAGCATCATAGATATCATTTGCACTTTTCGTCTTCAATTTCCCTAACTTAGCCCAAAGCTTAAATACAAAAGATACAGATAATTTTATTTTCTGGCATTTGCTTTTATGCCCAGACCTCCTTATTCCTCCTTCTAGTATTGGCAGTGGGATTTCTTTGTCCCTTCCTTGTACAATTCCACTGCAAAGCTGGTGAATCCAGCGTAGTTCAGTCTTCTTCCCTCCCCTTGCTTCCCGAAATCCACATTCAAGTCCCCTGCTGAGCAAAAATATTGTGGAGGAAGGGGGGGGCCCGCCAGACCTCCACCCTTTCCTCTTTCAAGGGAAAACCCAGCACTTGCCACCATGTGGCCCGGAAGGGGGGGCTGGCTGACCCGCCACTACCCCACTCTTGCCTGCTGGCAAAGGAACCAAGACCCTCAGAGATCTCAAGGTACCAGATTGCCAGCCTCGGCTGTCTGCAACCCTACTTGAATCTCTGTTCAGGGACTCGCCTTTAATTCTGTAACCTGGATTTAGATACTGAACTAACAGAGTACTACAAAACCCATTTGGGGTGAAACCAAGACAAGGTTTATTTCTGGTAGCATCTTACAACAAGATTAGGCAAATAAGAGAAGCACACAAATTAGAGAGAGACACTTTAGTACACAGTAAAGCTGCAAAATAACAAAACCTGATTCTTTAAAATCTCTCAAGCACACACTTGTTACCTGAGGGTGTCTTCTTCAAAGGGTTAGATCCAGCACAGCCTTGCCGCCCGATGGAGAATTACCACACCTACCCGAAGGTCCAAGATGGGCAAACTCCCACAAGGCTGGCTTTCACTAGTGCCTTCAAACCAGCCAATTTTACCAGAGGCTGCCTGGGGTCGATTCTTGAGGGGGGGGCCCCTAAAGGCTCGGGCCCCTCACTGGCGCGCTGCCATGCCGGGCACGCTACCAAAAAGGACTGACCAAGAACAAAGACTTACACGTGGGGAAATAGCTCATCCCCCTCCCCTTTTCTGTAATCTTCTTGCTTCAGCCAATCAGTTTGAACTTCACCTGGCCAGGCAGGGGGGAGGGAACTGGCCAGGCAGGGGACCGGGAACTGTGAGTCATGGCTTGAACTATCTGCATATGAATGCCCTCAGCCTGGCTCCTCCAGACTTCTAGATGCCAGGCCCCATCTCATGTTCCATGCACCTTTTGCTTCTTCCCAGCCCCCACCTGGTTTACTCATGAGGAGGCGTGTGTGTGTGTGTGTGTGTTCCTGCATGCATGCATGCATGAACCCTAAAAACTCTTTTCTCTACACGCTAACTATGCACACCCCACCCCAGCCGGTTCACACCTGAGGTGTGTGTGTACCCCCAAAGGCTCGTTTCTCCACACCCTTTCTTTTGGGAAAAGATGAAAAGAGGGGCTAACCCTCTCCTTTCATCTATACTAACAAAAAACACAGAGAAACGAGCTTGCGCTAGCTTCTTACCACTAGGCACCTCTTCTCTTTCACACAGACAAAAACAGAACAGAACAAAAAAGCAAGCATCAAAACATCAAACACATTAACTATAGTCTTAACACAGTTTTAACATCTTAATTCTAAAAATCTTTAAACATCAAGACAGCAAAACACAATCAATAACCATCAATCAGAAGTTTACAGGTTTGCATACCCAAGAAACATCAATTACAATTTAAATGGGAACTCTCAACCCTTTGTTGCCTGTCTGGCACTCTTGTCTAAAAAACAAAACAAAACAAAAACTTTTTTTAGGGTTGCTGTTTCTCTCGCAGCCTGTAGGGGGCAGATTGCTGACTGAAATGTGACTCTTCAATTCGCCCCTACCACTCTCAACAACCTGAATATACCACTCCCTTTTCTCAAAGGTTGGCATTTGGCACTTTCTACACAATGACTTGAATGGGATGGCTTCTCACCACCCCCATTTTCCCAAAGGTTTGCATTTTCTAAAACACACAGCTTGACAATCTTCTAGCCTCTTGGTCTTGGCTCTTTTTGCTTACCACTTAAACTTGCACGGGATGCCTTTTTCTCAGCATTGAATGCTTAGCTTTGGAGGCTCTACTCAGTTTCCTAAGAAACTGAGAACACACAGTCTGGCAATCTTGCTTTCGGCCACTAGAGGGCTTTCTCGCCTCTAAGTTCTCTGGCCTCTTGAGACCTTTTACATTCAAAATTTTTCATCATTTTCATTTTCAAATTGATCTTTACAACACAAGACAACATAATAGTTCAGCTGTTTACACTGGGAGCACCTGGCCCTTGGGCCCCTTAGCAACAATCTAGATAACACAATTACATTTGGATCACGGATCATCCCCCCTCCCTTCGAGGAACAACTCATCAGTTTTCATTTGCTTTATCACAATTACCACCAATCTTCTTTTCTTCTCGGGAGACACCTGAAGGAAAAAATCTTTCTGTCTGGGCTTCTGTCAGCTAGAAGGGAAATCCCCTTCTCTCTCCGCCGCCCACACTGGGATCGCCTGCCCAGTAACAACACAAAGACAACTTGAATCACCTGTCCCCCCCTCCCCCTCCGAGGAACAAGTCAGAGTCTGCTGTTTTCTAAGTGGCAGCAGGCAGAAAATGTTTTTTTTTGGGGGGGGATTCCTTTTTTTCCCTGCTGATTCTCTGCCCGCTTCTTGCAGCACAGGACAAAGTCTCTTTTTTCGGGGGGGGTTGATGTCTGCCCCCCCCTGCTTGCTGCTGCCCAGCCTAGCCATTCACCATCCCCCCCCCCAAGAGCAAATGGACAGTCTTAAGTTCAAAATCTGAGTCCTTCTCCCGTGGGAGAGATGTAGGGCAGGACTGTGCCCTCCCCCCCACAAAGTCTTGCCAACTTTTCTGGGGCACACAGCACAACAAAAATCATTCATCAAACGCTGTCTCCAAAACTCAACGTTTTGCTCACCATTCTCTTAGGAGAGGTTTTTCTGGTCTTCTCCCTCCTCTTGGAACACACGTGCGCACGCACACACTATTTTCTTCTTCTCTTCCCGGGCTCTCCCAGCCCCCAAACTTTGGGATCACACAGCCGCCATTTGCTCACCCGCTTTTTGCACTGGATGGGTAGGATCTTTGCTTCTCACTGGCAACCGCTGCTCCCAGCCTCTGGGACATGCACACGCACACTTTTTTCTTGCTTCTAGCCCTCTGCCAAGGGCCCCTCCAGTCTTGGTTCTCTTGGATCACACACTTGCTGCCCTCTGCTCACTGGCTGGGCACACAGGCTGTTCTGGAACTTTTTGGAGTTTTGCTTTCTCTGCTTACTCACTCTAGTTGAGATTTCTTGCCTTCAACGCTCTCTGCTGGGCTCTTAGGCTCCCCAGACTGGGGTAGCCCCTTCCAGCAATCTGAATGTTTTTCTAAGGCTCACTTTCACTTTATTTCTAAAAAATAACAAACCCTCTACTATGTACTAAAGTCTCAAATTTCTCTCATTTGCCCACGTGCACACACTCTGTGGTTCAGCTTCGAATCCCACCTCTGCCACCATGTGGAGGAAGAGGGGGGGCTGGCTGGCCCGCCAGACCTCCACCCTTTCCTCTTTCAAGGGAAAACCCAGCACTTGCCACCATGTGGCCCAGAAGGGGGGGCTGGCTGACCCGCCACTACCCCACCCTTGCCTGCTGGCAAAGGAACCAAGACCCTCAGAGATCTCAAGGTACCAGATTTGGTGAAACCAAGACAAGGTTTATTTCTGGTAGCATCTTACAACAAGATTAGGCAAATAAGAGAAGCACACAAATTAGAGAGAGACACTTTAGTACACAGTAAAGCTGCAAAATAACAAAACCTGATTCTTTAAAATCTCTCAAGCACACACTTGTTACCTGAGGGTGTCTTCTTCAAAGGGTTAGATCCAGCACAGCCTTGCCGCCCGATGGAGAATTACCACACCTACCCGAAGGTCCAAGATGGGCAAACTCCCACAAGGCTGGCTTTCACTAGTGCCTTCAAACCAGCCAATTTTACCAGAGGCTGCCTGGGGTCGATTCTTGAGGGGGGCCCCCTAAAGGCTCGGGCCCCTCGCTGGCGCGCTGCCATGCCGGGCACGCTACCAAAAAGGACTGACCAAGAACAAAGGCTTACACGTGGGGAAATAGCTCATCCCCCTCCCCTTTTCTGTAATCTTCTTGCTTCAGCCAATCAATTTGAACTTCACCTGGCCAGGCAGGGGGGAGGGAACTGGCCAGGCAGGGGACCGAGAACTGTGAGTCATGGCTTGAACTATCTGCATATGAATGCCCTCAGCCTGGCTCCTCCAGACTTCTAGATGCCAGGCCCCATCTCATGTTCCATGCACCTTTTGCTTCTTCCCAGCCCCCACCTGGTTTACTCATGAAGAGGCATGTGTGTGTGTGTGTGTGTGTGTGTTCCTGCATGCATGCATGCATGAACCCTAAAAACTCTTTTCTCTACACGCTAACTATGCACACCCCACCCCAGCCGGTTCACACCTGAGGTGTGTGTGTACCCCCAAAGGCTCGTTTCTCCACAAATATATACACCTTTATCTTCATCATTAGAGCTGCATGCCTTTGTTGGAATGATTAGGTGTGGAATTTCTCAGGGGAAGGAAGGAAAAAAAACAATTCAAGGCCAAAATAGAGACATGACATGGGAGATCCGTGATTACCGTATATCTACCAATGTTGTCCTCCTCCTTCTGGGCTGGGTTTATTTCCTTGACAATTAATTTTAGGGGTGTCAGAGACATACAAGGGGAGCCAGATCTATCTTAGAGGCATGGCAATTTCTTTTTGTTGGATGTCCTCTGCTTTTACAGCAGCTAACAACAACGTTCTATTTAACTTCGACTGGAATTGTCTCCAATCTCCAGAGGAGGATGTGTTTTCCATCCAGGTCCTGGAATTACATCATTCTTACAACTAAACAGAAAGAATACTAAATAGTTGGTCCCAGAAAAGCTTGAGTAATAATTTATTTGGCTGTATGACTGTGAAGATTTATTGTCCTGGTCATGAAAGAGGCCAGCTGACGCACTGAGTAGATAATCTATACAAATTCACTTGAAAGAAATGCTTTAAATCCCTCACCTACTTTAGATTATGGAACTGACCAGCCAGAAACACAAGAGTCAAGTCCTCTGAGCTCTGGAAAAAACCTCACACGTATTTGCTGGCAATTGCCAAATCACTTACTATACAGTTTTCCTTGCTGTAGCTCTTTGGAACTACTTTATGTCACAAGGAGTTAAAAGGATTGAGCAATTAAAGCAACAGTGAGGTGAGAGATGTTTGACCCTATCTCCTAATTTATTTATTTTTTAACTTTAAAGCAGCTACATGCAGCTCTGATTTGATCGGAGCAGCAGCAATGGGGGATGGGTGTTCCCAATCTAAATCCCTTCCTCACAAAATGCTGTTATTAGCCTGATTTGGGTGGGGAGGATGACAGATCACGTCATGGATTTCTCATTCCATGTCTACTTATAAAATACTAGTTAGGGATCCTTATGTAGCATTCCTTTAAATAGAGGGGGGAAAGCTGGACATGTACCACTGCTTTTTACACTTCACGGATTTTGAATAGATGGACTCTGAAATCAAAATAGATTATTTTGAATAGATGCCTTATGCCAGGGCTTCAGGGCAGGAAAAGGTACCAATATAAAAAGACACCGTTGACTGATCTGTCTCCTGAAGGCTCCCTATCTAAAGAAGCTGGAGAGGAATGATAGAAAACTATTAATAGAATCCTGCTTTCAAAACTCTGACATATACTTCTTAGGGATGGTGAGAATTTTGTTTTAGCTTTGATACCAAAATTCACAAAGTTCTTCATATTAAGGAGAGAGAAAAACTTGAGATTTTAAAAATATGAATGCAGGAGAAAGTGATACGGGCAGATCTGCCCATCCCTCATATCAGCTCTGTTGAGACTGACGATAAGAAACTAGGAGAGGATATATTTGTGATATTATCCCTCCTTTCCTGTGTTTGCAAGAGTAGCAGAGTTAGTCCCCTTTCAGCTTTAATTGGAAGCTTGGATCTGCCTGTTACAGCAGTATTGGCATTTGGTAATTCAGGATGCTTTGTAGCAGACTGAATTTCCCTGGATTGGCCCCCGTTTATCTCCCTTTAAAATACCAATGAGACAAACAGTCTTGTAAAGGTTAAAAATAACATTTACTCACTCAGATATTGCAGTTCAGCTTCAGGCAGACAAAAAGATATGTACAGTTGCAAAATACTCACTCATCTAGGGTTCATTGGATCTCTGAGCGACGAGCTCAGATCAGGAGCAAGATTTTACATTGCTGCCTCGATAGTTCCTAGATTCAAGTCTCTGTTCGCGGGCAGGAAGAAGAGAAGCAATAAGCTATGCCCACTTCCTACCAGAGGAGACAAGGGAATTTGCCCCTCTGGGAATGTTCAGGAAAACTCTTATCAGGCCTCCTTGTAGCTAAACATAACTCTATGGTTTTGACTGTAAACATCCCACAAGCTCCAGTAGCCCTACCCGAAGGACCACCCTATAGCCACCCTTCCGAGTTCTTCCCACTTCCAGTCCTATTCTGTGGCCGGTTGCAGAAGGCAAAAACTGGGCAGAATCATGTAATCATGTAAAATGCAATGTTTGCAGCATATCAGTTTTACCTCTGAAAATCGTTACAAACCTGTGGTGAATTTCTCACAGGCAGGTCAAACATTTGTAGTCAGTTTGGCCTCAGTTTCACCTGAGGTGTGGCCCTGGCTAGGAGTTATGGGAACAGAGTAACCTTTCTGATCTCTTACAATACTTACAGCGATGGAAAGTCAACAGCAACGAAAGGGATAACACAAAGACGTCCTACTCAGAAAGCCCAAACCCCTTTCAACAGTATTCCCCATCCCAGTGTCTTCCAGATGTGTTGAACCACATCTCCTGCCATCACCAGCAAGGACAAGCCACCACGCTGGCTGGGGATGATGGGAGTTGTAGTCCAAGACATCTAGAGGGCACCAGGTTTGGAAGGGCACTTTAAAGCATCACTGGCCCCAACCTTAAAGAGACTCCATTCTGTCTGCCTAATATCTGGCTACATTTGATAGAATTACAAAGCAAAGAAGGTAAGAATGAAAGGAATCCCCTAATGAAACAGGACTCAAATCCTGTGGACATAGTTTTACACAGACCTTAGGATGCTGCAAACTTGCATGGTGGAACTTTTTTTTTTTTTTACAATTTATTTCTTATTGTGAGTTTTACCGAAACAAAAGGAAACAAAATCTAAAGAAAAAAAGGATATATATATATATATATATATATATGCAGATATATACACAGGGCTTTTTTTCTGGTGGAACTCACCGGAACTGAGTTCCAGCACCTTTTCTTCTATTAATTGCTAAAATTTTCCTGATGTTTAGGTGGAATCTGGGTTCCTGTAACTTGAGCCCATTATTCCGTGTCCTGCAAACTGGGATGATCGAGAAGAGATCCTGGCCCTCCTCTGTGTGACATCCCTTCAAGTACTGGAAGAGTGCTATCATATCTCCCCTCAGTCTCCTCTTCTGAAGGCTAAACATGCCCAGTTCTTTCAGTCTCTCCTCATAGGGCCTTGTTTCCAGTCCCTTTATCATCCTTGTTGCCCTCTCCATTTTGTCTACGTCCTTCTGAAAGTGTGGTGCCCAGAACTGGACGCAGTACTCAAGATGAGGCCTAACCAGTGCTGAGTAACGGGAATTATCACTTCCCGTGATTTGGAAGTTATACTTCTATTAATGCAGCCCAAAATAGCATTTGCCTTCTTTGCAGCCACATCGCATTGCTGGCTCATATTCAGTTTGTGATCTACCACAATTCCAAGATCCTTCTCACTTGTAGTATTGTTGAGCCAAGTGTCCCCCATTCTGTAACTCTGCATTTGGTTTCCTCTCCCTAGGTGCAGCACTTGGCATTTATCCCTATTAAATTTCATTCTGTTGTTTTCGACCCGGCGCTCCAGCCTATCGAGGTTGCTTTGAATTTTGTTTCTGTCTTCCAGAGTATTAGCTGTTCCACCCAACTTTGTGTCATCTGCAAATCTGATAAGCATTCCCTGTACCTCCTCATCCAAGTAATTAATAAAAATGTTGAAGAGCACTGGGCCCAGGACCAAGCCCTCTGGTACCCCGCTCATTACCTCTCCCCAGTTTGAGAAGGAACCATTGATAAGCACTCTTTGAGTCCGATTCTGTAGCCAATTGTGGATCCACCTGATAGTTGTTCCATCTAGCCCACTTTTAGCTAGCTTGCTAATCAGGATATCATGAGGCACTTTGTCGAAAGCTTTGCTGAAGTCCAGATATATTATGTCCACCGCATTCATATTGTATGTATTGCAGTGGTTTGCAGTGTATTGCAGTGGTTCCAGTCCTTCCTCTCTGGAAGATACCAGAGGGTATTCTTGGGGAGGAGGCTTTGGACCCTCGGCCGCTCACTTATGGGGTGCCGCAGGGTTCCATCCTCTCCCCGATGTTATTCAACATCTACCTAAAGCCGCTGGGAGCTATCATCAGGAGGTCTGGGGTGCGGTATCATCAATATGTGGATGACACGCAGCTCTACCTCTCCTTCAAGTCCTCACCAAGGTTGGCTGTTGAAACCCTGTCCAAATGCCTGGAGGTAGTGGGTGGCTGGATGGGAAGGAACATGCTGAAACTGAACCCTGACAAGACTGAGGTAGTTCTGGTGGGAGACAAGGGAAGGTTAGGGGATGTTGACCTGGTGCTGAATGGGGTACATCTACCCCTGAAGGACCAGGTCCGCAGCTTGGGAGTCATTCTAGACTCCCAGCTGTCCATGGAGCCTCAGGTGTCAGCTGTGAGCCGGGTGGCGCTGTATCAGTATCCATCTGATATGGCAGCTGTGCCCCTACCTTCCTAGCCATCTGCTCCCACCAGTGGTTCATGCCTTGGTCTCCTCTCGCCTAGACTACTGTAATGCGCTCTACGTGGGGTTACCCTGGAAGACAGTTCGGAAGTTGCAGCTGGTACAGAATGCAGCAGCTCGCCTGGTTAAAGGCTGCCGCCAGCGTGATCACATCACTCCAGTGCTCAAAGAGTTGCACTGGCTACCAGTTGTTTGCCGAGCTGAATTCAAGGTGTTGGCGTTGACCTTTAAAACCCTGTACGGCTCTGGTCCAGTATATCTCAAGGAGCGCCTCCAGCAACATTAAGTAGGCCGCTCAACAAGATCTGCCATGGATGGCCTTCTCCCTGTCCCATCAGCCAGAGAAACCAGGCTGGTGGGGACTAGGAGGGGGGCCTTTTCTGTGGCAGCCCCCAATTTATGGAACTCTCTCCCCAGTGACTTCCGCCATGCCCCTTCCTTGATTAGCTTCCGCCGTGCATTAAAAACGTGGCTTTTCAGGCGGGAATATGGGGCGGGTTAGGATTTTAAAGTTTTGTACTGTTTTTAATTGTGTTTTATACTGTGTGTCTCTGTGTGTGTGTGTGTGTGTGTTTCCCCCCCCCCCTGTGTTTTATTGGACTGTACATCGCTCAGAGTGGCCGGATGTCTGGCCAGATGGGCGATTCATAAATATAATAAATAAATAATAATAAAAAATAATCCCGGGGGAGCAGGTAGTCCCGGGGCAGCTGGGATTTCATTGTGCAGTCCCAGGGGAGCTGGTAGTCCTGGGGGAGCTAGGATTCCATTATGTAGTCCTGGGGGACCTTTCCTATGGAGCGATTCAAAACAGTGGTCAGCTACCTTAAGGAATTTCGAACAAATAGTGCCTATAGGAAAATGACGACCCGTGCAAACTCTTGGCACGGTCACTCTTCATCATGTGAGTTATGCATAAGCTTCAGCAAAGGCAGACCAAATACCCATCTATCTGTTCATTTGAGAGTAGCATCTAATGGCACAGTGGAACATAGTGCAGTATGGATAAGGCTGCATGTGTGTTTACAAGGGTGTCTCAGGGTTTAAAGCCGATGTAACATTTCCTTTAAGGTTATATCATATTAGTTAGATACCCTCGGGAATTCACTTGCTTGTGAATTCAGTTGTTTTGCCCTGTTATTGCAAGAATAAACAAGGAAGGGACTTTCGGCCTAAGTGTCCCCACCTCTTACCATCTTTGTTTTATACAACTGCTCCTTTCGTTTTGCTGGCATTTTGCCTGATTTGCACCAGTGGGGTGAGAACAGAATTGGTCATTATTTCCTGAACCCAATTCTAGCAGAAGACCCTGATCTTTTATACCGTTATTATAAATTGTTTGCCGTGATCTTTATTTTGTTTTTCCTCATAACAATCTCAAGAGGTAGGTCATCATTATTTCATTATTTTTGGTTTGGGAACTGACGTCGAACAGTAGTGATTTATGTAATGCAACACAATGTATTTAACTATGGCTGCTGTCCATCTTGGAACCAGATCTCCTGCAGCCCCGTGTAACACTCTTCAGCCAACAATGAACCAATCATACTGGCATCTGCATTGTATTGCACTCAGTAGTGCATTGTATTGCACTGACACTGATAGGCTGAGGTGGAGTGATGGCACTGAACATTCAGGGATGCAGAAGTATAGAATGCCATGGTGAATGCAAAAATCAACTACCTGAGAATCCCAGCTTTAATTATTTTTTTAAAGCAAGTTTCTGGTCCTTATGACTGCAAAGATAGGTTTGAAAATGTGTTGGCCATGTGTACTGAGATTTCAGAAGCCAAAGAGATGTCAGAATAAGATTTTCAGTGATTGGGGCAGGGCTCCAGTGTTGTTTTAATTTTTCTTTTTTTAGCATGAAGCACACACACGACCCTGTGTGAAGGAAGAAAGCTTTCTTTAGCACACTGTGCTACAGTCCAGCTTCAGTGAGGGAAGAGATTAAAAATTAGAACCTCATCTAGGCCCTAGAGCAGGGATGGGCAACCTGTGGTCCTCCTGATGTTATGGCCTACGACTCCCATCATCCTTCACCCTCTAGTTGGCTATGCTGACTAGATCTGATGGAGCTGTAGGCCAAAACATCTGCAGGGCCACAAGTTGCCCACCCCTGCCCTAGAGACAGGCAAGCTGTGTGAATAGGTTAAGGCCTGGGAAACTGAGTGGAAAGAGGTCCCAGCCAGCAGGCATGGAAGCTGACTGGCCATGAAACCAAAATCAGGTGGCTTGAGGCAGGGATGTTGGAGAGTCCTTGGTCTCGAGTCACAAGTCGAGTCACGAGTCTTTGAACTCGAGTCCGAGTCCGAGTCCTTGGTCCAAAATGGTGACTCACGAGTCACGAGTCACTCCCAAAGCTGACTCCACGAGTCCCTATTAAAATAAATGGGGGGGTTTCCCGAACAAAATAAGGCTACTTCAGATGTGTGGCTTAAATAAATTCTAGGCACAAGTGTGCCTTTTTATTTCAAAACTCTGCAACTGATTTTGGCAAGAACAGACCAGGCAGACAAACCCAAAATAACCGGGCAGGTAGAGGAGGCAGGGAACCCCAAAGCAGGCAGGCAGAGGCCTTTGTCTTGGACAATTCAAACTGTGGAACTGGTCAAGAAGAGACCAGGCAGGCAGAGGACCCCAAACAGGAAGGCAGAGGCAGCCAAACCCAAAATGTCTGAAAGGTTGCATTTTAGGAAAATGATTTTAAAAAATAAACTTGCTGTACTTCCTAAAACTTATCCATGTTGCATTTGAGGAACACGGTTTTTTCTAAATGTTTGGCCCCCATTCTGGAATGGTGAGGTCTCGTCACAATTCCATCCTCGCTGAACACCCACTCTACTGACCAAAGAGAGTCAGTAGTGAAAATGCCCAAGGAGGGAGGAGAGAACCTACATGCACTGGCTTTAGAAAAGCCCCTTCCCCTTTAGATATTTTACGGTCTTTCCCTGGAGAAAGAAGCTAGATTACAAAATGATTCATTCTTAGTTCGAGAGCTACTGGGGGTCAAGCTTGCTTTGAAGCTATTGCCTCTGCCCTAAAGCCCTTACTCTTGGCTGAATGTTACACAGTGCGGAGGAAAGGATCTCTGCACGTGTAGATAACCACTCTCTACTTTGTAGTTATTACTACAGTTATATCCGGAAATTCACCCCCTCTCTGCCCCTACGCTTTAAGAACCCACTGTGTGAACAGAATGCTGGACTAGATGGATCCTTGGTCTGATCCAGCATGGCTCTTCTTAGGTTCTTAAAGAATAGGGGCAGAGAGGGGGTGAATTTCCAGCAAGCTTGATCCCTTACAATTGTAATTTTTTCAAAACTAAACTTTGTTGGCAGTGCTTTTTTTTTCACTCCAACACCCTGGTGTTGAACTTGAGATGCAGCCATGAGCAACAACTAATAAAGAATTATGAGTGATGAAGAGTTCTGTGTAACTGAAAAGCTTGCATCTTCCCACATCAATAGTAAATGATCCAACAGAGCGGGGGGGGGTGTGGCATGGGAAAGCACTTATTTTTGTATCGCTTAGGGCAGATCTGCACAACAAACCTGTATTTGTGTTTATACCAGTTAAACTATGGTGGGGAAGGTATGATTTTGCAGCATGCAACCCTACACATCTGCTCAGAAACAAGCCCCACTGTTTTCAGTGGGGCTTTACTTCCAGGTAAATGTATCAAGGATTGCAGCCTACACCAGTTCAAAAATCTGTCATGCCTTCGCTTCAAGGTAAGAAAAACCAAAAGATTCCTTAAGGTGGCAGATCGTTAGACGTGTTCCGCCTTCTTCCCACCCGCCCCACCTTCTTAAGATTTGTTTGACCTTTTTATGAAAATAATAATTACCCCGCCACCCAACAATTAAAAACAACAACAACTCAACTACACAAACCTTTTGTAAAAATGGATGAAAAGGGGGTGGGGGGATCAAACAAACTTTGTAGTCATGAGTTTTATTTAAGTTCCTTGGAAAGTGGATGGAATTGCCTGGAAGAAACTTGCCTTTGCAGAACACACACAGGAACACACACACACACACACAGCAATTTAAAAAAGAAAGCAAGCAGCTAACTTAACCCTTTTTGTAAGTTTCTTTCCCCTCTCCAGTGCTGCCTACCTCGGCATCTCCTGTCCTCCACCCGCTCTGCCTGGCTCCACCGCTACTGGAGCAACATTTAAATGGTTCCCCGCACCGAGGTGGTGCAGCATGAAAAAGGAACCTACTGGAAACAGGGACTTGGAACTTTTGTTCTGAGCCCCGAGTCGAGTTTAGAGTCCCATTAAAAATATAGGGACTTGAGTAGGACTCGAGTGGGAGGGAGGACTCAGTCCGACTCACGAGCCGAGTCTTGGAGTCCGAGTCCCCATCCCTGGCTTGAGGACAAAGATGGAGTAGACAGTGAGGCAAGAAAAAGGAACCTGGAGAAAGTGTAGCATAAGGAGATATAGGCAAATGGGAGGATTCTGCCCACTCTGGCTTCTACCAACACTGCCCCACGGTGACAGGATGTACCCAAGGGGTCAGTGAGAGCCCTCATCAAAAGGCAACGTGGTAGGGGCTGAATTTCACATTTTGATTTGAAATGAATTAAGCAGTCAGTTCTTTGGCTGAAGGTGTCTGCTCTCTCCTTCCGCCCCACCGCACACACACTAAAAGCTGCTGCTGCTGCTGAAGTTAACTCTCACATATGGTTCCAATTTTTAAAAGAAATCAAGAAAGGAAAGAAAATAAGGTGGACAATTTCCTAATTAAGATCAAACCTGTCTTGCTGAGTAATCCGCCCTCTGTGTTTATTTTATTTCTGTAAGCTGCAGGAAAATAGACCAACCTATTCGCCTTTATTTTTTTTATTAAAAGTTACTGACTATGCTGTCTTTCTGTGTGCAGGAGGCTGACACTTCTAAGCCCCCGGTGTGCTTCCATTTTACAGCCCATGCTATGGCACAGTAACATTTAACAACCTAAACCTATACTTAAGCAAGGGGCAAGGAGAGGGCAGAATTCTCCTGTGGTGCAACTCTATTAGCTTCTGTGAATAGGCCCCAGTGTATAAGTCTTGGGACCTCACACTGCCTAATAAGTGTTCTTCACATAATGTCTGGGCTGCAGCAGCAGCCAGATTAGGAAGGCTACGAACACATTCCTCACGGGAGTCCCAGGAGACTTTCTGCAGCTGCTTTCCTAATCAAAGCTGATGTGGCGTGTAGTCTAAATTCAGCTCAGGTATCACTTAACCAGCCACATCGGCTGCATTTCTACAAACCACCTTCTGTTTTCTGCCTGTTGCATCTATTGGTTCACATGCTGCTGCTTATGCACTCTAATTGAATAATAGAATTGAAGGGGGTCTTGTAAACCGTCTCATCCAACCCCTGCTCAATTCAGGAAACCCAGAGCTAGAGTATCCCCAACAGATGGCTTTCCACCCTCTGCTTGAAGTCCACCAGTGACGTTCCATTGTGAAACTGTTAAGATGGGTCTCCTAATGTTCAATCAAAATCTACCCTCCTGTAACTTAAGCTCATTAGATCTAGTCCTGTTCTGTGGACAGCAGAAAACAAGTCTTTGCACTCTTCTATATGTGAGAAGCCCTTCAGGTATTTGAAGAATGCTATCATCCCCCACCCCCCATCTTCTGTTCTGTAGGCCAAACATACCCAATTCCATCAACCTTTCCTCACAGAACATGTTTTCCATATGCTGGCCATCTTCATTGACCATCTCTGAACCTGTTCCAATTTGTTTACATCCATCTTAAAGTGTGGCACTCAGAACCAGACACAGTGCTTTCAAATCACATCATTTCCATATATATATATATATATATATATATATATATCACACACACACACGCATATATATATAACCAGCTGGTATGCCCATTCTTTTGTTCTGTAGGGTCACAGCTCAAAATTTACACCTGAACGAGGGAGGGCACTACAAGAGCACTAATATACTCCCTGTTTGGCCAGTCAAGCTGATGCAGGCTTCAATGTAACACCCTAGAGAGGGGGCAATTCAGTTGCAATTAAGGGTGCAGTTCTATCGATTGTGCTCTCGGTGATTGCAGGGCCCCAAATTCGGAGGCAGATCATCCAATGCAGGGTGGGAAGAGTGGCGGAGGAGATCTTCACCTCCCTGTCCTCTCACCCTCCAGATTTTGCTAGATGGGCTTTTCAGCTCGTCTAGTGAGGATGCTTTAGAGGGGAAGGGGAGGAGGCTGAAGGAGGCTCAGGAGAACTCGATCCTGGCCTCTCCAGTCTCTTCCCCCCCCCACCCACCAGAACACCCTTTCCCCCCTCTCTGAGGTTGAGTTTCCGACCTCAGAGGGCAGCTGGGACGGTTCTCTGCAAGGGGGCGGGTGAAGGAGGGGAGGATCTCTAACCCCCCCCCTTTTGAAGTTGGAGCACTGTCTGCAAAGGGGGAATCCGAACAATCCTATGGACGCTTCCCCAGGGACCATAGGATTGCTCTCTAATAGGATTTTCCTTAATAAGGCCATATCTCTATTCAGCTCACATTGGACTTTTGCAAGGCCTTTTTTGGTTCAATTGCAGTGCTAACAATGATCCTTGCCCCAGATCCTATCCACCTTTTGCATTGCAAAAGGATCAGGCTGTTTGCAAGCAAACCAAATAAGAAGATATTATCTTTAATGCCGCCACCACCACCCCACACACACACCAGCACAAGCTGAGAATGATACATACTTTAATAACATAAAAGCAATAAATGTATTCATTCATTTATTTAATTTGTACCCCACCTTTCTACCAAGAAAAATGGCACTCAAGGTGGTGTACAATCATAAATAAAACTTGATTTAAACAATATTTTTAAAATACTAAAATTTGTACCTCACCTTTCTACCAAGAAAAATGACACTCAAGGTGGCGTACAATCATAAATAAAACTATTTAAACAATATTTAAAAATACTAAAACAATCCATTAAAATACAATAAAAACACAGCAACAACCTAATAAAAACAGTACTGAACCCAACAGACCTGCTTACATGCCAAAGGCCTTCTTGAATAAAACAGTTTTTGCCTGTCGGTGGAGGGACCTAGCCTCCTTTGGGAGAGAGTTCCACAACCTGGGAGCAGCCATGGAGAAGGCCCTCTCTCGCATCATGTGTGCCTCTGAATATTGGTAGATATCTGATATATATATATAGATATATCTTCTGAAAGCGTTTTTGAATGTTCATTGTATAAGCATTGTGTGCTCCAGTGGACAAAGGCCATTTTTATAATACAGCAACTATAGTTTTGTAAAGTCTGAGACTTTTAAGACTTGGCTTCTTTGGGACTTCTGTTTTGTAGAATTCCTGCTCTCCTGCAGTCAGAGGATATTATTAAATCATTTCATCAAACACACACATAAGGGCTGGTATATAAACCACTGAAGGCATTAAACCCAACGAAAATAAGGGAGGAGTACCAAAGGGCACACTCTGTGTGTCTCACAGGCAGTTTTATTAACACCCTTTTCTTTCATTCTCCAGAGCTGGACTGACAGTAAAATGCTAGCACATCAGCTCCAGCTGAGCATAGCTGGTAAGTGTGTGGCATCCATTTGAAGAAATGCTGGAAAACAATATCTCAGATCCACTTGAAAACCTGCAGGGACAGCTTGAGAGATGTGTGAGGAAATCAGTTTGGATTTCTGGCCTACTGGGCTTACAATATTGGCTTGGCCTGATGTGAAGCATCCCTTTTATACTGCAGCACCAGAGCCCGGAGGTAGAGCAGGTGGGCTGCAATGGCCTGGGTGGGTGAAAGGAAGGCTGGCCACCTAAGAGCTCTCTGCTAGAAGGGCACATGGTAATGCACTTTTTGCAGCCAAAATTATGCACAGGGCAAGTGCCACTGAGGAGCTGGCCCCTAGGCGTCACCACTAGAAAGTGCCGGTGAGATATAGTGGTTAGAGTTTGGGACTAGGACTACTAAGACCCAGGTTCAAATCCCTCTACTCAGCCATGAAGCTTGGTGGGTGGCTTTGGGCTAACCACCATCTTTCAGCCTAAGCTACCTCATAGGTTTGTTGTCAGGCTGAAATATGAGGTGGGGACCATGTAATCCACTCTGCTCTTTGGAGGAAGAGTAGGATAAAATGTAATGAAGAAAGAAATAGTGAAGCCACACTAAAACATTCCCACGGCTTCTGCAGAAATAGATGCCAGTCATCTTGAACTGTTAATGTAAGGTGGGATATAAATATTATCTTCAACTATCACTGTGAACTCAGGACTTGGAAAAAGAGATGAAGATCCCTTGGTACCAATAATATGACAGGCAACTCCTGAGTTATCAGGAAGTAATTCAAGGAATTAAATTTGTTGAGCCACTTGGTAATAATAACCACAACATACTGTGCAGTTGGGGAAATGTCAGCAATATTTTATCAGCCTTTATTGAATATACACTAGCGATCAACAAAGCCACCAAATCTGCATGTGGGTGTGGAATATTGACCACATGATTGTTCCATATCCCGTGCCATATCTGGCTTGACAAGGCCCAGGAAAAAGCCCAAATGCAAACACATATATAGAGAAAGAGAGAGCAGGCCAGTTTAGTTTTTTTTTAGGATTTTAAATTTTTATTAAGAACAATGACAAACACAACATAAACAAATAACAAATAATAAAATAAAATGGACTTCCGATTTTCTCCACAACAAGTATAAGTAATAATTATTTCACTTACTCTGTAATTACAAAGAAAATTCTCTGTTTTCTGTTGACCCAAATTTTTCTACTTATTCTTCAAACCCGCAAATACACAAATCATTTTTCCCCGATCACTGCAAAAAGTCTATTAGAGGTTTGCAATCAGCCATAAACTTAGATGTTGACTTTTCTCTTAGTGACGTAAGTTTAGCCCTCTCCGCCAATTCCAGCATCTTCACCATCCATTCTTCTTTTGAAGGTAACATTGAACATTTCCACTTTTGTGCATACAATAATCTCGCTGCCGCTGTCATATATAAAAACAAAGTCCCATGACTTCTTTCCAACTGATTATCCATTATTCCCAGAAGAAATGACTCTGATTTCAATTGTATATTAATTTTTAAAATCTTTTGAATTAATAAATGTATTTGTATCCAAATTTTTTTGGCTTTTTAATTTTTACATGTCCGGCACATATGGTAAAATGTTCCTTCTTCTTGTTAGAGCGGACCAGCTTTTGAGGTTTCGTCGCAATATGGCCTGAGGTAGAACAGCATGCCGGGCTGGCCCAAGACATTTTGCTGCCTGAGGAAGAGCAGGAGATGGCACACCTCCACACACCTACCTAGGTCAAGGCGCATAGTACCCAAAGCCAGCCAAGTAATTTAGGCACCTGAGGCAGAAAGTCCCACAAGCGCTTCCTCTCCATGGCAGTAAAAATACAATAATAACAAATTAAGGACATAATCCTATGCATATTTAGACAGTAAAAAGTCCCACAATTCCCAGCTTTCACCAGCCAGCCATGCATAGGATTGCACCCTAAATAACTACGGTAACCATTTGCTGCCATTTCATGACATCCAAAATCTGCTACCTGAGGCAGCCACTTCACTCTGGGCAAGTTCATACATCACAGTAAGCCACCCTGTGAATTACCAATGGTGGGTTGCTTGCTTGTTCATAGAACAACCCATGATGCGCCCGACAGACGATTGGGCTCCCCATGGTTTCCTTCCCCCTCCATCCTCCACCCAGTATCCCAGGGGACTTGGCAGCTAAAGCCGCTTTGTCTCCTCTCCCCTTGCCAATGGCGAGCCCTTTTTTGCTCACCACAGCTTTTTCCCCTTTACCCTCCCCCCCGAGATCACGTTTCACAATCTCTGAGTTGGCAGCCAGTGACAGCCCCTCCAAAGTGCCCAAGTGGCACATTGGAAGGGCACACTGGCTCACCACCCCTTTTAAAATTATTTTTAAGTGCAAGAAATTTGTGCAATTTAAAAAAAAAAAAATAATCGGACTTATGCAACTGCAGAAGTGCTCACTTACAGGAGTCCAAAATGGGAAGCCTTGCCTGGGCAATGTCCTGGGATGTGCCTGCTGTCAAAATGCAGCAGGCACCCACCACAGACATTGACTCAGAGAGGCTGCAAATACCGTAGGTTTATTTTTTACTTTGCACTCTATTGACAGCTGTTAAAAGGTGAGCTGTCAAGGGAAAGCAAAGCCACGGGTGATCTTTGCTTGCAAAAGGGGGTGGCCACTAGGTCACCCCCATTGTGGCAAGATCCTCCAGTTTTGTTTTGGTTTTTGGTTGAACCTGGCTCTTCCCAGTGTCCTCACACTTTCCTGAGACTCTAGGTGCTCAGGAAAGTGGAAAAGTGCAAGGCACCCTATTTACAGGAGCACAGAGTTTTGACAGCTAGCTGTCAAAACTCAGGCTTCCTATTAAAATGGGTTTTTTTGACAGGGATACCCAGGGTTTTTTGACAGGGACATATACATATGTATATCCATATGTCCTTGTCAAAAAAACCCCAAAACCTGATTAGCTCTGTCAAAAAACCCATTTTAAAAGGAAGCCTGAGCTTTGATAGTTGTCAAAGCTCTGTGCTCCTGTAAATGCAGTGGCTCACACTTTTCCACTTTCCTGAGCACCGAGAGTCTTGAGAAAGGGTGGGAAAGTGCGAAGACACTGAGAAGAGTCAGGTCCAACCAAAAAAGCTGAAGGATCTCACCGTGAAGTGGGTGATCTACTTGCCATCCCCTTTCATGAGCAAAGTCACTCGTGGCTTTCCTTTCCTTGACTGCTTGCCTTTTGATGTGCTTAATTTCCTGTGCTTAAAACATTTTTTTTAAAAGGGGTGACGAAACAGTGACGGCCCCTCCAATGTGCTGTTTTGGCACGTTGGAGGGACTGTCAATGGCTGTCAACTTGGAGATCACAAAAAGCAATCTCTGGAAAAGAAAGGGAAAAAAACGGCAAAAGGGGCAAAAAGCCACATCAAGTGAGAAAGGGTTTGCGATCACATCTGGGGACTCGAAGACATGTGTGAACCTAGTCTCTCTGCCTTGAGGTAGGGCCAGCCCTGGCAGCACAGCAGACCAAGTAGCTGTACTTGATCAAAGGCTCTACCAGACTCCATGCATATACATAGAGGGGTGTGTGTGTGTGCAAGAGAGAGGGGGGGGATGGGGCAGAGAAACACCCCTAACAAAATTAACTGCCTGCAATATATAACCCAAATCTGCTTCTTCAAATGTCCTGATAGAAATATTGTTATGCTTTCTCTACTTCTCTGAGTGGTAAGGGCATGCAGTGCTTACCTGGGTTTGCTTTGGAAGATGCTCACTGGAGCCTAAGGTGTTTGTAATCAGATCTCCAGCAAGGAGCACCTCCAATGCTGCTAGCTTACAAAGCCTCAGAAGCTCAGCTAAGCTCCTTATCTCTCCCTTTTACTCCCAGCTTCAAACTGCAGTTTCTATTGTTTCTTTTCACACAGAAACTACATTCCATCATCCTTAGCTGGGAGGGGAGGTATGCCCCCTATCCCTTTCCCTACCTTTTCTGTTTAGAACATCCTAGAGTGGGCCAGTACCAAGAAGCAATTGTCTAACACATCACCTGAATATCATGGGCTATTAACATTCCATTGTTAAGTCCAAGACTCTGGCCAGACATTGCGTTAAGGCAGGGGTAGGCAACATGTCATCCCCAGGGTCGTTTTTGTGAGGCCCCTGCTGTAGCAGATGGGACCCCTCACTCCAAAGCCCACACCCTTAACGGGTACTTCGCTCTCACCAAGTGCCCCCTTGTATTGGTCACTTCAGACTTGAAGCTGTCTTCTTAAGTTGCGTTAGCCATTTATATGTCTTAGGTCTTATATGTAGCTGTTCACCCATGTTTGTCTTTATTAAGAGCAGTTTGTTTTATTTGATTACTTGAAGCAGGGTGCCCCTCCATTAATTCCCTTCTTACTTTCCTGTCCACCAGTCAGACTCTGGACAATTAGAACTTTGAATAAAAAGGTTGATTTATTGTTCTAACAAAGTCTCTAAACTGATATTCAACTCAGGAACAGATAACTTGGAATTTTCAACAGTTAATTCAAACTTGTACTTTGCTTGGTAGATCCAGGTTAAAGGCAGGCAGATGTTATACTTTGTATCAATTTGGCTTGGTTACTTGAAAGTTACAGTATCAGACCAGGGAACTTGACTGTCCCTCACACTAGTCCAGAGTTTCTCCTTCTTCCTCAGACAGAAGGTCCTTCACTCCCTAAGCGGAAATGCCTGTGAATTGTTCTATACTAACACCTCCACGTTTGCTTTCTCACCAGGGCTGGTGCTACCATTAGGCCAACTAGGCAGCCGCCTAGGGCGCAGGGCTAAAGGGGGCGCCAGAAATGCCTTGGAAAAAAAATACAGCGCTCTCAAGTGGGAAGGGGGGGCGCTAAATATCTGATCTTGCCTAGGGCACCAAACTGCCTTGCACCGGCCCTGTTTCTCACAACTTAGTTACGTACTAGATTTCCTGTCTGAACGCTTCTCTTCAGTACCACCTTTCCCTGCCTACTCTACTAACCTCCCACTCCCTCTCTCACTCCAACCCACTCTCTTCCCCAACTGACAACCAACTCCCTTAACTGCCAACTCCCTGGGGTTCTATGCTCTCGGCCTCAGCCAATCAGAGCCTCTGGAATGTTCAGCTTGGCCCCTCCCTGGGCTTCTGCCTGTCACTCCGCCACACCTGCCCCTGCTACTAGTGCTGAATTTGCTGTGGCAGTGGCAAAAATGCAGTGATTTTGCAAGGAAACGGTGCGTGGGGAGCATGTGCCTTGTTTGCAAGCAGAACCACACTCTTCGAAGCTTCCTGGGAGCATAGTTCTGCCTGCAAACACCTTGCAAAATCTCTGCAAATTTGGGGGTAATTTTGGTGGTGGCAACAATTTTGGCTGTGGCCCCCGGTGGGTTCTGGGGCAGTGGCAACACAGGAGGTTGCCTATCCTTGCTTTAAGGTAACCTACAGTGATAGTCCTATTCACAGAAATCTGATAGGAAATCCATAACCGCATTGTTAACACTGATCCAAAGGGTTGGGGCATAATCTATATTTAACTGCCAGACTTTCAGAATTCAGTTCACACACTCAAAACGTGATGCTCAGTTTTCTGTACTTCTGGCAACAGGGGTCCTCAGTGCAGTGCAGCATTGTGCAAGAAGATTAATCTGCTCCCAGTGGGTAGGGAAGAAGCAGTGTAGAGGGAGAGGGAGATGCAAGGAAAGAAGAAAGGGGAGAAGTGACCCAGCACTGGCAACATCAGCAGATCAGGCTGCCTGTGTCAGAATCCATTTTCTGTATGCAGTGATTATGACCAGATGAGCAATTAGTGTTGTTTGTGCGAATGGAGATTCAGATGTCAAATGGCATAGCTGTGCCTGCAGTTTGTATATGTGTTAAAAACCCATACTGGCTAATGACACAAATGGTGCATGCATGTTATTTTGGGTTTTAGTTGTCCTTGGGCTAGCCCAAATGAGTGCAGTATCAAGAAACACTGTGTAGTACATGTTTTGTTTTTTAGTTGGCCCCACTCCTTTGCAACACCATAAATTACTTTTTTGTTAATTTTTGTTTTACTTCTTGGCTAATGAAGATAAATGCCAGTGTTTTAGGTTAAATTTGTATGTTTGGTTGTGTCTAAGAGGTTGGATCCAGTCTATGTTAGTTGCACTTTGTTCCCATTAAAATGGGACTTACGTCATGACTTAACATTTTGCATTTATTTCAGTGGGACCTAAGTGCAACTAACGTATCGGGGGTGCGCAGAAAGTAGATCTCCAGATGTTTTGGACTTCAACTCCCAGCATTCCTCCTGACCACTGGCCATGCTAGCAGGGGCTTCTGGGAGCTAAAGTTCCAAACATCCTGAAATCTACCTTCTGCCCATCCATGGTCTTGATCCAACCCATTGAGTTTCTTTCATAAAATTTTTAGGGCCATTAGCATAAATGAATGACAGTACAATCAAGAGAAAAAAATCAATTATTCTTTAAAGGGGCTATGCATGAAGAAAGCAATTAAGAGAGCGATCCTATGGCCCCATGACATCATCTAGGGGTCCATAGGAGACTTTGAATTCCCAGATCTGAGGTTGAAAACAGAGCTGGGGATCCCCCCCCCCCGCAGCTGGCACAGAAAGAACCAAGTTGGTTGCTTGTCCAAGGTCGGAAAAGCGACCTTGGAGCGGGGGGGGGGGGTAAAGGGAGCAATTCAGGGGGAAGGGAGGAGATTGGGGTTGCCAGGATATGAGGAATCTGATGGTGCTCCAGCCTCCTTTCCTGCCCCTCTGAAGTGCTGCAGCTAGACTGCTGAATTCGGCTGTCTAGCTGAATTGCAGAGTGGGAGGAGCAACGAGGCGGAGATCACCTCCACTGCTTCCTCCGCTCTTCACTGGATGCTCGTAAGCCTCAGAGTTTGGGGGCTTACAAGCACTGAGGGAACAATTGATAGGGTTGCACCCTAATTCTGTATAAAAGCCTATGATGGCGCGTGAGTGACAGCAGAGCCCCGCATATGCTGGATGGGAGATTTATAATCCTGTCTGTGCATAGAGGCCCATTATTCCACACACAGATCTTCCAGATCTCACCCCCCTCTGCACAGCGTGCAGCGTGTCGGTTTGAAGCTGCCAGCCAGCTTGCCTGTAATCCGACTCCAGCTTCTAGCTTCCCCGTTTTGCAGACTAATCCAAGTGGCAAGGAAACACTCTGTAACACCACAGGTCTATTTCTACCTGTTTATTTACTTAGCAAGTAATATTCTACAGAGTATACATTTCCTAGTTACAGTCCATGTGCAGAGTACAATGCATAGCAAGCATTATTTCCAGTGGAGTAGGTTGAGCTTCACTCCACTTTAGCAAAGACGTTACATTGTTGCAAAGTCCAGCAAGCAATAGCCAGAAGAGAGAAGGAAAAGAGAAAGCAGTCCTGCTCTTCTCTAAAATGGCTTCAGACAGAAAAAACAAGTTAGCACGTCATCAGAACATACAAACCATGTGACTAGCTCATAATGTTCCCAGGGCCTAGCTTTCCCATGAGAAAGAACATGAAAAAGTAGAAAGACATAACACACTTGTTTACAGCCATTCTGTTCCTTTCCATGTGTAAACACTGTGCTACAGCTGGTCAATGTGATACATATCACAACAACCTATTCCCAATATTCTGTTCCAGTTTTCCAATAGAATCATAGAATCATAGAAAAGTAGAGTTGGAAGGGGCCTACAAGGCCATCAAATCCAACCCCCTGCTCAATGCAGGAATCCAGGTCAAAGCATCCCCGACAGATGGCTGTCTAGCCGCACCTTGAATGCCTCCAAAGTGGGAGAGTCCACCACCTTCCTAGGTAGTTGATTCCATTGTCTTATTGCTCTGACAGTCAGGAAATTTTTCCTGATGTTTAGGTGGAATCTAGGTTCCTGTAACTTGAGCCCATTATTCCGTGTCCTGCAAACTGGGATGATCGAGAAGAGATCCTGGCCCTCCTCTGTGTGGCATCCCTTCAAGTACTGGAAGAGTGCAATCATATCTCCCCTCAGTCTCCTCTTCTGAAGGCTAAACATGCCCAGTTCTTTCAGTCTCTCCTCATAGGGCCTTGTTTCCAGTCCCTTTATCATCCTTGTTGCCCTCCTCTGAACCCTCTCCAGTTTGTCTACATCCTTCTTAAAGTGTGGTGCCCAGAACTGGACGCAGTACTCAAGATGGGGCCTAACCAGTGCTGAGGAAAGGGAAATTATCACTTCACGTGATTTGGAAGCTATACTTCTATTAATGCAGCCCAAAATAGCATTTGCCTTCTTTGCAGCCACATCGCATTGCTGGCTCATATTCAGTTTGTGATCCACCACAATTCCAAGATCCTTCTCACTCGTAGTATTGTTGAGCCAAGTGTCCCCCATTCTGTAACTCTGCATTTGTTTTCCTTTCCTTAGGTGCAGCACTTGGCATTTATCCCTATGAAATTTCATTCTGTTGTTTTCGGCCCAGGGCTCCAGCCTATCGAGGTCACTTTGAATTTTGTTTCTGTCTTCCAGAGTACCTATTAGCTGTTCCATCCAACTTTGTGTCATCTGCAAATTTGATAAGCATTCCCTGTACCTCCTCATCCAAGTAATTAATAATAGTATTATAGTATGTCATACTTTAATATGACCAAGGAACAGAATCTGGAATGGGTCTGGGATGTATGAGAAATTCGTTTCAGTTCATTTTTGATCAGGATTTACCCAGTTTGCACCTTCTAGACCAGACACAAACTCGGACGCAATCTGCAGTCAAGGTCTGTACATTTCCAAGCTTGCAATGTGATTCACGGACCAAAAAAATGTTCTCAAAAGCATACATAGATTTGAAAAATGCACATGAAAAATTGTGTACTTCTGAGAAATGTGCACAAATACGCTTTTATCAATGGAAGAAGAATGCATACATTTCAAAGATGAGCGCAACTGGTACGTACATTTGGAAAAATACACATGAAAATATGCATGGATAATCATGCAAAAAACTTGCAATCTGATATACTCCAGTTAAAACTAGCTTTGAGATGGAATTTGGAGAACTTTGGCAAGCTCAAGTTTTGCTGATGGCCTTGTAAACCATCTAGTCCAATCCCCTGCTCAGTGCAGGAAATCCAGAACTAGAGCACTCCCAACATAGAAATCTTCAGACATGACAACCTAAAAGTATTTATTTCATTGTAGCCATGAAGGCTACAAATTGCTCTAGGAAATGAAATTGACAGGATCTTATGGATAACTTCACTCTAGGAAACCAGATTACACAAATTTGCATGGCAGTAGTCACAGTCACAAAGCTTTTTAGATTTTTTGAGAACATTCCTGCTACAAGCAAGAAAAATCAAGAAATGTATCTATGAGGGTCATGTTAACTGTGAACTCATGGAAGTGCCTGCAGGTTGCAAAGGTTCAGGAGAAAGTATTTGGATCAGCACGATACTTAGCTTAAGCCATTTGCCTCATTTCTCCCTCCTCTAGTGTTGCTGCTTTGTTTATGGATCTGAATGACAGAAAGCGGGCAGTCCCCTTATACTGGGGCATCTTCTGTTTGCAGAAACATGCAATCTTGTGTTGTTCTTAAAGCTTTTATCTGAGAATTGTTTCTAGCAACTCTTAGTCTAAAAAAGAAAAGAAAATGGCTCAGCTTGTCTGAGCGTGGAAAGCTAAGCAGGGTCAAGGCCTGGTTATTACTTGGATGGGAGACCCCTCCTCTAGTTTCCTGCATTGAGCAGGGGGTTGGACTCGATGGCCTTGTAGGCCCCTTCCAACTTTATGATCTATGAATCTATGAAATCTCCAGAATGTCAAGGACAATCCACTATTGAGAATAAAATATCTTTGTGCAGCCATACTTAATTGCACCATTAGACCAGGCTGATTGGCACTAAACCCAATGCTAATCCACAGTAGATGGCTGGAAGCAATAGTACTGAGAACCACTTTCCAATATTCTGTATCCCCTGGTACCTAGTCCTCATCCCCCCTGTTCTCTTACCACACACAAACTTCCTAGCATCAGAACATACTGTCATTGCCTACAGCATATCCAGCAATGACTGTGTTTACCTCTATCCCTGACAAATTGTATCTGTAAATTCTGTTACAAGATACAAATATAAATTCTCTTACAAGATAAAGCATTTCTTTTTGTAACCAGACTTATCCGCGCACAATGGGTGTGTTCGCACGTCACGCTAACTCACCCTGACAATAAGCGTCGGTGGGTGGGTTGTGTGCGAAACAACCCATGATGAGCCCGACAGACGATCGGGTTCACCACGGGTTGTTAGCCCCCTCCTCCCCCCTCGGTCCTCTCATGGGTATCCCAGGGGACAGTGCAGGAGGAATGAGTATTTTCCCCTTCTGACAGCTCGCCTTCTGACAGCTGTCCAGAAAAACCAAAGGCGGGAACATGTATTTGGAACCTCTTCTGGGCAATGTCCCCTTGGCAGCAGGCACCCCCTGGACATTGTCCCAGTCAAGGCTTCAAACCCCCACAGTCACACAACTGTGATCGTTCATAGTTGCACAACTGCAGCTAGAATTTTTTTTTTTTTAAAAAAAACATTAATTTTTTTGCACACAATTTTTTGCGCAAAAAGTGTTTTTAAAGGCTGGGCAACCACAGGCAGCCCCTTCAAGGTGCTGCTGGAGCACTTTTGAAGGGACTGCTCATAGCTGTCAAAATGGAGATTGGGAAAGTTGGCTTGACAGCCGGCTTTCCCAATCTCCATTAAAAAGGGTAAAAAGCCCAAAAGCCATGGTGAGCCCAAAATGGCTCATGATTGTGGTGAGGAGGAGGGAGGCCAGTGCCGGCTTCCCCCAAGTGCCTCGTGGGCACTTTGGGGGCAGCTGGCACTGAAGCTCACCCAGGAGCCCCATGGCAAGAGCGGCAAGGATATTTTGCTGATCTTATCATGGGGCTCTCTAGCCGATTACACCTACCCATGTTGGGGTCGGTTGTCCGGGTTCAGATGACATGACAACCCATTGTGGGTAGAACCCCCCCTAGAACAAGCCATGAGTTGTTGGGGTGGCTTGTTGCCCACGCACAAGCCACCACAGGGAATCGGTCCAGGTTCACACAACACAACAACACATCATGGGTAGCAACCCACGATGGGTTGTCAACCCAGCCAGTTCGTTAATTGCCCTAACTATGTTAGTTTGCAACAAGACAAGTAGAGCTTCTTGTTGGAAGTGGAAGCAGATTTTATTTATTATATGCTCCACACTTCCCCAAGCATTCCAGGTTCACTTGAAAGGGGAAGTTTCCTACAGGACAGAGCATCACAAACATACATCATTTCTGAAATATCTGTTTATTTACAAATATACGCTGGGCAACAACAGCAGAAGCAACAGCAGTATCCCTTAAGCTTCAAATTAGAACTGCTTTCTCTAGGCCTTTCCCAAATCATTTGGCCCACAGACCACACAGACTGGGCATATCAATATCACAGCTTCTTCCCTCCCATGAGCTGACCATGCATATGGCTGAGGTGGTCTGCTGCCTTGATCTCTCATTAGAGCCCATAGTTAAATTTAGAAAGGAGAGTGCTGTTAGCATGTTACCATGGAAACAAAACTCTCTGCTAATGAGAGTTGCCACCTTCCTCTCTGTTTTTTGGGAGTGCAGGAAACAGAGGAAATGGGCACACAGTAGGAAACACAGTATGGGGGCAGGCAGCACAGTAAAGGGGAAGGTGTTCATGTGGATGGAGCAAGCCGTATGAGTGTTGGACCTACCCAGCTGAGAGAGTTTATTTGCAAGCCTGCCTGCAAGGCACAGGGGACCTGTCCCACATTCCCCAGCAATTTGAAAGTTATGCATACAGTCTTTATTTAGAATTGACAACCACACTGATAGTCAAGCAGCTGTGTTTGCTTTAATAACGTTTTTACAGAATGTAAAAATAATTATCTGTCTTGTCTTTTCTTGCTAAAGCTCAGCTCTGTCAACACTTTGACTTCTATATGAAAAGAGCACTTTAAATAAAATTGAGAGACTGGAAAGGTAAAAACAGTAGGTTTCATTGCACAAATTGGTTAGAAGTTGCAAACATCAAGCCTTGGGAGGCTTTTCTGGGAGGATTTGGTGGTGAAATCCTCCCTAAGTACTGTTGGTCACCCAGATACTCCAACAGAATTTACATACTTTGTGTATTTTCATACATCCTGGTAGTCAGGTGCCATTTGCCTGCAGCTGACTCAAGACCCAACATAATCCCTGGAAGCAGCATCCACATTAACCTGGACTATATGCTAAACTTTTCTTCTAGTGTTGACAATATAGAGATGATACATACAAATGTGAGTGTTTTGACTGTCAGATATTCCTATCTACAAAGCACACAGGAAGAAAAAGGTTGAGTTGTGTGGATCACAGCATCACTTCTTTCCTAGATTTATTCTTTCCATTTAAAACACACACACACACACACACACACACACACACACACTGATTCAGCCTTAGCACTGTGCTCTGTATCAGGCAGGTTCTAAGTGTAGTTCCTGCTGCTTTTGTGTGTTTTATGAAATGTTGACTGATATTTCAAGGTAAAGTTGATGAGTCATAAACAGAGGGGGGGGGGAAATGGCTCAGTCTACTCTAATATTTCCTATTCAAACTCCTGCAGGAGCAATTGTAAATATGGGCATGCTACATGTTACACCCACCATTTGGATGCTGCTGAAAAGAGTTCTAGACTGCTCTCTCTGGCTCCTTACACCTATACTCCTCTCCCTTCTTCATCGCTTCTTCCCCCCTGACTGCACTACCACCACCACTCCTGTGACCTGCATGGTCACTGCTGATGGCCATGCATCTACCATCACAATTCTCTATTTTCCCTTCCTCCTGCCCAGTATAGACCACCCATGATGATCAGGAGGGGATGACAGTGGCAGACTCAGGCAGCAGCAGCAGTTTTATTCCCCTTTAATGTTCTGGTGTCAAAGGCAGGACAGAAGGTGGGTCAAGAGATGGGAGAAAGATCAACTGAAAGTCTTAAAGGATTTGTTTTCTAAGAAGGCTGAAAACATCATGATTGTGGGTTGGACTCCTAAGGACTACGAGAGTAAGGCCATATTTCTGCCTTCGTTTTGGCTAAAAAAAACCCAAATGGTTTCACAGCGTTTATGTCAATCCAGAATGAAGAATTCTAAATGTGGATATGTTTCTTAATTCTTTAAGCACCTGCTATTGCTCCCACTTGCTCCAGATGCTTTAACCAACAGTTGCCCTGGCATTCCATGTTGCTAGGTAAGGTAGAGTTCATACACCTAAAGGGAAGGAAATAGCAGTCTATCATCTAGGATAAATTAATACAAGGATGCACTGGAAAGGGAAGATAATTGAACCAACCAATACAGCTTGAATTTCCAATATGTAAAGATGCATAATAGTGGTAAGAATACTGTATATTAAGGCCATGTTGTGGGTTCATCTCTTAGGAGGCCAAGGGCCACTTCTGACCAGTTATATGGCATCCTCTGTTTTATGCTCCCCATCTAAATATCTAGGGAAATCTGCATACCTATTGCTCCACTAAATCAGGAGGGGGAGGGATGAGATCTCGCGGGTTCAACTGAGCAACAAGGCAGACATCATAGCTGTCATGCATGAGGACGTTGACAGCCACAACATTCCACTGGTTTTCCCAAGTGTTCAGCTCGAGGATCTCTTTGGTGATAACTTCATGCCGAGCTGCAACAACAACAAAAAACAAGGTTGAGAAAAATCAAATGCAGAGTTAACAAAAGAGCCCAGGAACCAAGTTCTGTCTTTGATGTAAATAACAATCCAAAGAGTATTTTCTGCTATATTTAGATTAGAAGGAGATATGACAGTGATTGAAACATAGTTTGCAAACCCTAAACATGTAGCCTTAGCAGGGCTGGTGCAAGGCAGTTTGGTGCCCTAGGCAAGATCAGATATTAAGCACCCCCCCTTTCCCACTTGAGCCCTCCCTCCCTATTTCTGGCGCCCCCTTTAGCCCTGCGCCCTAGGCAGCTGCCTAGTTGGCCTAATGGTAGCACCGGCCCTGAGCCTTAGCAGTGCAATTTGCCAGGTTGTGCTGATCCAGCTTGAAACGTAAGAATGCTGAGTCCTTCTGTGTTATATCAGAATAATGAAAGGAAACCAGTAATTAAATTTGATTTATTTCCATGTATTATATTACATTTCTAATCAAAATAAATAATTCATTCTGCATTCATTCTGAACTGAAGCTTCTTCTTTACTTTCACCGAGTATAGGAAATGTTCCTGCTTCCTGGAGCTCTTTGCACATGTCCCATCTCATTCCATGCTGAAACTAGTTCTGAAAGATCAGGCATGGCTTGAGTTCCCATTGGAGGGCTTCTTCCATTCTAGCAATCCCAGATGGAATCCCACTGTAGAGACCAAGAGCTCTTTAGCACTGCTGAAGCATTGCTTTTCTGCTATCAGCTGGAAGTGGAATTAAAATGGAGGATCCACATAGCACTTAATATAGTGCTATATTATTCAGAAGCACTCTTCCTTATGGCCAATATCTTCTCTAATGTTTACTCACAAGTGCATCCTGTTCAGCAAAGTTACCCTGCAACATTAATTAAAAGCTTCCTCCTAGCAGGTTCTGCCTGTTTATTGCTCCCAGTTCAGAGTGGCTGAAAAATTAGTGATGAGTTGCACTTTAATTAGTCAGTGTCCATTCTTTCTGGGGGTGGGGCATTTTCATTACTAGTTTTCTTGCACTTTTTTTTCCTTTTATTGCAAAAATAAAAAAAGGAAAAAATAATGAAAGGAAACCAGTCATTAAATTTTATTTATTTATATTTATTATTACATTTCTAATCCTCCCTATAACTAATGTTCTCTAGGCAGATTTCAAACAGTTAAAAAACTAAAATGCCATATTGAACAGGAAACACCAAAAAGGGCATACCTGACCCATGTATAACATATTGTTTGCATGTTAAATAATTATCGAGCATTACTCACATGTGATAAAATAAATATAATGCTACATTTATTACAATGCAATAAAATAAAATTGTTTTACTATCCCATTTAAAAAAAAAATCTAGTGGTTCATATTTCCAAAAGGCAAAAATTGAGTACTATGAGAAATGTCAGGACAGGAGTTCCCAATGAGAAGTGACACCTGGCTGTGGGCCCATCGCTTTGCCATGACTAGGATGTTCAGTTGTGTTTAATTGCATGACCCTGAAGAAAACAAACTGCAAGGCATATGGGATAGTTTCCTAGTGTTCAATGTGGTCATGGAAAAAAGGGGGAAACTAAGATTAATCACTTCTGCGGGGAGCTGCAAACCACATAGAACTGAACTAACTAATTAGAGTGGATGTTAGCTTGGGAGCAGAGTCAGCAACAGTTAGATCTGCAGAAGGTACATACAATCGCATAAGGATATCAACCTGATTATCTAATATCATTTTGTTGCTGCAGGTCAAACTAAGGGCATTTTCACATGTGAGGATTAAATCAGTTTGTTTGTTTTTAAATAATTAGCTCAGAATGTAATGATAATAAAACTGGTATTGGTTGCAATGTACATTCAATTTCTTTTTTAAATTCTCTCCAGAATTAGCAGCCTTCGTCTGTGACACAAAAAATGTGAGAGAGGCTCAGATGTGCTTTTTAGTGTCCTGTAAGGAAGTGCCCTGCCCTCCAGGCTTCTGGAATGTGGGCACTGGGCACCAGTTTTAAACAGCCATCTCCCACACAGGGTGCAAACAATATTAGTAAAACTTTCAGTGCCTCTCTTGTACTTTGCCTGTTTGGAACAACTGATGGATTTGGCAGGAGCAGTTGGATTCAAGAAACCCTGTTAAATCAAAGCCAGTCTTACAATGAGCAGCTTTTAACCAAGGCTGAGAAATCCTACAGTAACAAAAGAACCACCAAACAAAAGAGAATTTTGCTTCAATGTTCTTCTTCTTCTTTTTAAGTGACAGGACGGAAGAGCCATTTATTTTTTTCGCCTAGGAGCTGGGCTTTTTGACGCTTGTTACAAAAGGCCAAGTTCTTTGCTATAAATGAGAAGTTCTTTATATTTCCCACTACTTGTTCCTTTTGATTTCAAAGCTATTCCCCTACCCCTGAGAGACTTTAAGCCCAACTTCTGCAAAAGGTGTGGATACGGGTTTCTCCTTTTCTACACACTCTGTTCTGAAGAATCTCTACTGACTAAAACCTGAGACTGAAGAGGAGCCATTTACCAGAGAAGGCGAAAACCCCCAAGCTATTTCACATGTTACACAGCAACAAACTTGGGTTAGCTATTGTGTACCCTCAGCAGAGAGCCCCACCCAATCTGAACTCAAGTACTGGGGTTCCTGAACGATGCACATATTTCCAAATATCTGCTTGCTGAATTCACATTTTACTTTTGTAGGTATTCAAAGAAACCCCTTAGGTGTACACCTGTGCGAAGTAGCTCAGTGGGTGGAATGGGCAGTAACCTCCCTTGTGGACTGTGGGAATGCTGTGGACATTATATACCTGGACTTCAGCAAAGCTTTCGACAAAGTGCCTCATCATGATATCCTGATTAGCAAGCTAGCTAAGAGTGGGCTAGATGGAACAACTATCAGGTGGATCCACAATTGGCTACAGAATCGGACTCAAAGAGTGCTTATCAATGGTTCCTTCTCAAACTGGGGAGAGGTAACGAGCGGGGTACCACAGGGCTCGGTCCTGGGCCCAGTGCTCTTCAACATTTTTATTAATGACTTGGATGAGGAGGTACAGGGAATGCTTATCAAATTTGCAGATGACACAAAGTTGGGTGGAACAGCTAATACTCTGGAAGACAGAAACAAAATTCAAAGTGACCTCGATAGGCTGGAGCGCTGGGCCGAAAACAACAGAATGAAATTTAATAGGGATAAATGCCAAGTGCTGCACCTAGGGAGAGGAAACCAAATGCAGAGTTACAGAATGGGGGACACTTGGCTCAACAATACTACAAGTGAGAAGGATCTTGGAATTGTGGTAGATCACAAACTGAATATGAGCCAGCAATGCGATGTGGCTGCAAAGAAGGCAAATGCAATTTTGGGCTGTATTAATAGAAGTATAGCTTCCAAATCGCGGGAAGTGATAATTCCCCTTTACTCGGCACTGGTTAGGCCTCATCTTGAGTACTGCGTCCAGTTCTGGGCACCTCACTTTAAGAAGGACATAGACAAACTGGAGAGGGTTCAGAGGAGGGCAACAAGGATGATAAAGGGACTGGAAACAAGGCCCTATGAAGAGAGACTGAAAGAACTGGGCATGTTTAGCCTTCAGAAGAGGAGACTGAGGGGAGATATGATTGCACTCTTCCAGTATTTGAAGGGATGTCACACAGAGGAGGGCAAAGATCTCTTCTCGATCATCCCAGTTTGCAGGACACGGAATAATGGGCTCAAGTTACAGGAACCTAGATTCCACCTAAACATCAGGAAAAATTTCCTGACTGTCAGAGCAATAAGACAATGGAATCAACTACCTAGGGAGGTGGTGGGCTCTCCCACTCTGGAGGCATTCAAGGTGCAGCTGGACAGACATCTGTCAGGGATGCTTTGACCTGGATTCCTGCATTGAGCAGGGGGTTGGACTCGATGGCCTTGTAGGCCCCTTCCAACTCTACTTTTCTATGATTCTATGAGGGGACAGAGGGAGCCTGGGAAGAGAAAGGGGAAGAGGCAGCAGAGGCCGCGTGGGTGGAAGCAGGGCCAGCACAAGACCTCCCACCACCTGAGGCAGGAGGACACACCATTACTGGGGGTGGGTGATTGTGACCCGCCACTGCCGGGGAGGGGAGCTTGAGTCACTACGATGCCGGGAGGGAGCGTGAGCTGCCCTGCCACCCACTACCAACTGCCTTCCATGGCAGCCCTCCCATGAAGAACCCCTCAGAGTGAGGCATTTGGGGTGGGCAGGGTCTGTGGAGAGCCACACTGGGCACTCTCTTGCTGCGGCCTTTGCAATGGCCGCTTTCCTGCTGCTGTAGCATTTGGTGCAGCAGAAAAGTGGCCGGTGGGGCTCTCCAAAGTGCCTCTCACTTTGAGAGGCATAGGGCAGCGGTGGCAGTAGCACTCCTGGTGGCGGGTGCACAGGACCCAGTGCCTGAGGTGGGGGGTTCATTCTGCCTCATGGGAGGGCTGGCCCATGAGTGGAATGATGACTCCCCCTCTTTCTCTGCTCTGCAGTTTCTAGGGTGGTCTATCCAAAGGGTGGGGACTTCTGACTCCCCCCCTCCCCCCAAGCTACAACACATGAACATAGACACATACAGAGCAAGACCCAAGCAGAGCAGAGCAGGGTAGGAAGCCCTGTATGTGTGTGACAATATGGGGCGTTGAGACACAGACAAATCAAGAGGAGCCATAGCACACACACACACACACACACACACACACACACACACATACCCAAGTTCTAATACTGGCATTTCATAGATTCATAGTTCATAAAGTTGGAAGGGTCCTACAAGGCTATCGAGTCCAACCCCCTGCTCAATGCAGGAAACTAGAGGAGGGGGTCTCCCATTCAAGTAATAACCAGGCCTGACCCTGCTTAGCTTTCCACACTCAGACAAGCTGAGCCAGCATGGGATCCCCAACATAGAATCATAGAATCATAGAAAAGTAGAGTTGGAAGGGGCCTACCAGGCCATCGAGTCCAACCCCCTGCTCAATGCAGGAATCCAGGTCAAAGCATCCCCGACAGATGGCTGTCCAGCTGCACCTTGAATGTCTCCAGAGTGGGAGAGCCCACCACCTCCCTAGGTTGTTGGTTCCATTGTCTTATTGCTCTGACAGTCAGGAAATTTTTCCTGATGTTTAGGTGGAATCTAGGTTCCTGTAACTTGAGCCCATTATTCCGTGTCCTGCAAACTGGGATGAACGAGAAGAGATCTTTGCCCTCCTCTGTGTGACATCCCTTCAAATACATAATGCCTGTGGGCACCAGTGTACCCACAGAGACCTCCCTTGGCACCCAGCAGTCTGGTGTCCTCCAGCTGTGTAGGATTACTGCTCCCATCACTCCCAGCCAGCATGGCCCTGGAGGGTGCCAGCTTGGGGAAGGCTGGGCTAGATATTACAAGTGTTCTATTTTCTGTCTGGAGAAACAACTCAGCTGACATATTCCTGTTTTGACTGCGGTTAATTTGGAATAGATCTCCAAAGAAAGAGATTTATTTAATGAAGGGAACCGCATAGTGTTAATTACTATGCATAATTATTAAAGTTTGGAGGTTAGGTAACTCAATGTCAACTTGTTACAGACAGAAGTAGCTCTTCTCAGTGTTTACAGACTCACAGTAAAAATTTCAGATATTAGCCTAAACCTTAATTAGATGCAATCCCAACTCCTGTGTATCTTGGGCCATCAGGGAGGTTTTTCATGTTTCCATACAAATATCACAAGCCTGAGAGAGTACTGGGCAGAGCAGCCTCCCCCAGCCTGGTGACCTCCAAATGTTTTGACCACAACTCACAGCATTCCTGACCATTGGCCGTGCTGGCTGGGGCTGATGGGAGTTGCAGTTCAAAACATCTAGAGAGCACCAGGTTGGGGGAGGCTGGAGTGTGTTGCTTTTTTGCTTGGTGTAAGGAAGATAGAGGTCATCCCATGAAGCCAGAGGGGTGGCTCAGTCTAGGGCTGGAGCCCCAAATATTTCACTTGGAGCCCCAAATCTTTCACGTGGAGCCCCAAATCTCTGGGAGGACATCTGCCCCGCCACCCTGCTGTCCATGGGCACTTGCTGAAATAAAGGGACAGGGGCCCTGATGATTTCTGTTGCATCTGATCCCCCTGGACTAGCTGGCTTTTGGCCTACATGTGCTTCACCTCCTGCTGCCCCACTGCCTTGAATCTTTATTGCTGAGGGTTTTTTTTTCTGAAATCAAACACCCTCCTCTGCTCTGTCCATACACCCCTTTTTACAAATAAGGGTGTCCTTAGGAGACAGACAGGTCCTTGAAAGACGCACACAGAGAGACTTTAGAACATATGACTCTCAGCCTAACCTACCTCACAGGGTTGTTGTTAGGATAAAATGGAGAGGAGGAGGAGGATTATGTAAGCCACCTTGGGTTCCTTGCAGGAAAAAAGGTGGGGTATAAATATAATAAATAAATAAACAAACAAACAAATATGTAAATTAGCATATGCACATTTGTGCATTTTTTGTTGTCCTGTGAGAATTGATCTACCTTTCCTGAGCCCTGGATCTTTTTATTTATTTATTTATTTATTTATTTATTACATTTTTGAATCTCCCATCTGGCCAGTCACCCGGCCACCCTGGGCGATGTACAATCCAATAAAATACAATAATAAAACAGAATTAAAATACAGTTAAAACAGTATAATTTTTTTTAAAAAATCCTAACCCACCCCATATTCCCACCTGAAAAACCATGTCCATGAATGAATCTTTATTGTATGGTCATAGACCCAAATCAAGCAAGATAAAATCATAGAGATCACAGCGCAATATAGATATTATAATACAAGAACATTAAAAACATGGGAAATTATAAAAGTAATAACGTCAATAAAATATAATAAAATGAAATATAAAATATCTAAAATAGATATAATATAATATAAAAGAAGTTATTAGATGTACACACTAAATGTAACTAACATAAAATAGCATAACTAAGTTAATTGGTGATGGAATTAAAAATTATAATATTAATAACCCTAGAGGGAGAAATATTTTAGTTAGAGGAAGTTCCCTTCCGTGTTTTTATGACCAGAAAGAGAAATCTAGCCACCAACATTGTGACTGATTTGTTCTTGTCTGCTAAAAGATAGGTCAAATACCATTCAGATGACCGGCCTGGAAATTTAGAAAGTTCAGGTGTTATTAACCTAACCCGGTCATCTTTATAAAAATTACAAGCAAAAAGCATATGGGCTAGAGATTCTATAGCCCCGTCACCACAAGGACATAATCGTTCACAATAGGGAATACCCCTAAATTGTCCATCCAATACAGCAGATGGTAAACAATTGAACCTAGCTCTTGTAAAAATCAAATGGTATTTAGGGATAGATAAATTATCCAGATATCTAGCATAACTTTGGGGGGGGGGGGATAAACCAAAATATAGAGGAGAGCAGGTCTTCTGGGCATAGAAGCATAGAAGCATAGAATCATAGAAAAGTAGAGTTGGAAGGGGCCCACAAGGCCATCGAGTCCAACCCCCTGCTCAATGCAGGAACCCAAGTCAAAGCATCCCTGACAGATGGCTGTCCAGCTGCACCTTGAATGCCTCCAGAGTGGGAGAGCCCACCACCTCCCTAGGTAGTTGATTCCATTGTCTTATTGCTCTGACAGTCAGGAAATTTTTCCTGATGTTTAGATGGAATCTGGGTTCCTGTAACTTGAGCCCATTATTCCGTGTCCTGCAAACTGGGATGATCGAGAAGAGATCCTGGCCTTCCTCTGTGTGACATCCCTTCAAGTACTGGAAGAGTGCGATCATATCTCCCCTCAGTCTCCTCTTCTGAAGGCTAAACATGCCCAGTTCTTTCAGTCTCTCCTCATAGGGCCTTGTTTCCAGTCCCTTTATCATCCTTGTTGCCCTCCTCTGAACCCTCTCCAGTTTGTCTACATCCTTCTTAAAGTGTGGTGCCCAGAACTGGACGCAGTACTCAAGATGAGGCCTAACCAGTGCCAAGTAAAGGGGAATTATCACTTCCCCCGATTTATTAGCAGTAGACTGCTGGATATCAATATCTTTGACACGAGAATCCATAGTGGCTTTTGCCTGTTGGTAGCCTATGGAGAGAAGAAAATTTATAGACAGACCTAAGAGTTGTAATTTGTTGGTCAGGGTTTTGTGCCACACACTAACATAAATGTCCCGGTAAAGAAGGTATATAAGTCCCAAGGATTCCTCAGCAAAAATCAGTCTTAGCCAAAACCTGAGAGCCCGTAGCCATAACCTTCAACAGAAAGGCAGCCCACTTCGAGCCGTAAAACTGCCGCCGATACACATTTGGGAACACCAAATAGTGTATATAAAAAAGAGGAAAGGACTCGTTCAACACTGGGATGGAATCCTCTTATCCAGATTGGAATACCGTATAGTAGTTGTGTCAAAGATTTAGCTCTGAACACCTGGAGAGCAGCTGGTAAAAAAAAATGACCTCCCTTGGTGAAAAAGAAACGAGTTATTGCTTTAGTGGTGTTAAATGCTGTATGGATGGCAACAGATTTCTGAGGTGACCACGATAGAGAAGAGTGAAAAGTAACTCCTAAATATTTAAACTGTCTTACTTGCTCTATATACTGACCTCTAATAACCCATTTACACAAGGATTTACGATTAGAGAAGTACATGATCTTTGTTTTGTTAAAGTTACCGGTAATTGACAATACATTCTCAACATAATAATCCAAAAAAGCCCATAGTACTTTCAATCCTACTTTCAAAAGGGACAGAAGAACTACATCATCTGCATAAAGCAGTAAAGGCACTGTGTTCTCTGCCAGTTTAGGGGGATGAAAATCTGGTGAGAGGCAAACTAAAGACAGATCGTTTAAGAATAAATTGAACAGGGTAGGGGCCAATATACAGCCCTGTCGGACTCCCTTAGTAACAAGGACAGGCTCAGTTAAGTTGCCCTTAATGCCACACCTCACCCTAAGAGAAGTGTTCTGGTGAAGACGCATAATTAGATAGAGCAACCTTTTATCAATAGATGAAGAATATAATTTGGCCCATAGTCTGTCCCTTGGAATCAGATCGAAAGCAGACTTTAGATCAGCAAAAGCAACATATAGGCCGTTGCCATGAAAACCCTTATATTTCTCTGCGAGATAGTTTAAAATCAAGTAGTGATCGAATATTGATCTACCTTTTCTGAAACCAGCCTGCTCAGGTCCTAAAACCTGTTCATCCTCAATCCAAGAAATTAGCTTCGTATTTAAATAAGAAGCATATAGTTTACCTACCACAGATAGCAAACTAATTGGCCTATAATTAGCAGGGATGGATCTGTCCCCTTTCTTAAAGATAGGCACTACTACAGCTTCTGACCAAGCAGGGGGCATTTGACCCAAATTATTAATTTGGGTGAAAGATGATGCCAGTAGATGCCCACCATTTCACATTACACTTCAAAAGTTCAGGGACAATTGAGTCGGAACCCGGAGCTTTCCCTGACTTAAGTTTAAGAATTAGGGACTTAACTTCCAGTTCAGCCACTGGCTCCCAAGCTAGCAACGCATTTGGGGTTAATAATAATGGAGTTGTATTACTCTGTTGAACCCAGGAATCTTCGAAAAGATTTGAGAAACGAGATACCCAGGTATTCGCTGAGATGTTACAAGCAATTACGTTGGGGTGATCCCCCCGAACTCCTGTAACTAATGACCAAAAAAGTCTGACATCGCTATTTAGGCATGAATCTATCAGAAGACTCCATTGGTCCTGCAAGGATATAAATATAATAAATAAATAAATACACTCCTTATCAAACCAGCTATAATGTTTTGTGGTAAGAATGTTCTTTGGTTCCACTTGCTTTGGGTTCAAAATAACCTGCAAAGCCTGAATAAGTTGGCAATAGATCCTCAAAGAGTTCGCAATATCAGAAGCTACAATAATTGTTGATTTCAGATGGGAAACTTCTGGAGAAGCCAATAGGGCGGAAGATTTGGCATTTAAGCCATTGGACCAGCGAAGTTTTTTTTATTACAGAGTGATAAGGATTCTTCTCTATATAGCTGATCAGTATACAACTGAATGCTTGATGGAATTAGAAGGGTAAAACAAAGTGGAAGGTGATCGCTCTCAATGCGATTACCCACTTGAAAATATTTAATCAAATTGCAGGCAGAATTAGAAATTAGAGTGTAATCGAGCACACTGCTTCTACGGCCTGAAATGTAGGTAAACTCTCCATAAGGATCTGTACGGTGGCTGCCATTAAGAATTTTGAGAGCTAAACGACTCACCATTTGAGCTAAGCAGATCCCTGCAAAATTAATCTTAGAGTCTTTTGAATGCCTATCCTTATTATAAGAGAGGGCTTCATGTTCTAAGTCACCCAGTAACTTAGAAGAAAAAAGTTTGTCATTGTTGGGTCCCATTCTAGCATTAAAATCACCAGCTACAACCAAAAATGCTGAGGGAGAATGGGATTCCAGTTTAATAAGATAATCTTGTTGGAATTCAGATGTCTGTTAAAGTCCTGTGAGCTTTACCTGTGTGCCTGCTTCTGCTACTTTGCTTTTAGCTTCCAGCACACAAATAGTAAATTCCACCCACAGTGCGACTTGTAGCTCTCCTGCTCCCTTGCAGCAATCAGGAACTACACTTTGCTAGTCTAATTGTTTTATTATATTTCATAAAACAATTACAAACTACAAATATATACAGAGACAGTTCAGAGAGCATAACACAGACATCCAAGATTAGAATAGAAGAAGAAAACTCAAGAGAACTCAGCTTCTTCTGTAAAGCTGAAAACACACCCAGCTGCACAAGAGAGCCAATTAGAGACAAGACAGATACTTGTCTGAGCGTGGAAAGCTAAGCAGGGTCAAGCCTGGTTGTTACTTGGATGGGAGACCCCTCCTCTAGTTTCCTGCATTGAGCAGGGGGTTGGACTCGATAGCCTTGCAGGCTCCTTCCAACTCTATGATCTATGAAATCTATGAAACTGTCCACCATAGACAAGCTCATATTATGTGACTCCTTACTGTGTTCAAGGACATCTAGATATGGAGACAATGAACACCTGTTGCTTGAGACCTTCAGCAGTGCATTGGAGAATTGCCAACTGACTATGTTATACTGAAAGTAAAACTTTTAAGCAAGCACAAGCTTGATAATCCAACAAATCTTCCAGAGTATCCCACTGCTGTTTTACCTGGGTCCTCTTAGGAAAGGGAGGGATATAAACATGAACAATTAAAAAGGTGACTGATCTAAATGTGATTTTTGCAGCAATTGCTATTTGCTCACATGGGGGGAAATTAACAATGACAGCCCAGCTCTTGCCCTCCCTCGTCCTTGCTGTCATGACCCCCCTCCAGGAATCCTCCTCTGAAGACGAGTGTGACTCACCCAGGGCCCTGGACGCTCCTCAGGAGCAGAGTGCAGACACTGCTGCTCCAGACGGGGCCGACCGGGCAGCTGAAGAGCTGGCAGGCCCCTCTGGCATGACCCGTGGGAGTTCCCCAGCCCGAGAAGAGTCAGAATCAGAGCCGGAGATAGCGCAGGCCCCAACTCCCAGACAAAGGCGGGCGATGAAAAGGCAGGAACAGATGCAGGCCCCTCGACGCAGCGTCCGGCTGCAAACCAGGACGTCGGCCTTGTGAGGCTTTTATAATCAGCCTGCTGCTGAGGAGCTCCAGCTGTGGGACGGGCGTGCCCGGCAGCAGGCTGTAGAAAAGCACGCACTCACTAGAGCATGGGTATTCCATGACTCTTGTTCCTGATCCCGGACCCTGCTCCTGAACCTTGCCTTGGACCCTGGACTCTTGGACTTTACTCGGACTGACCCTGACGACGGCTTTGCTTGATCCTTGGACTTTCGTAAGAACTTTACTGGCTAAAATCCCCGGACTGTTTGACTACGCTGCTCCTTGTGTGAAATCCTTATCTTATCTCAGTCGGACTTGGCAACGCTCCCAGAAGCCAAGACAGCTGCTGGCTGCCGGCCAGCCTTAAGCAGGACACTTGCCCTGGAATAGCCTGCAAGTCACTGGACAGAAAGCCATTGAAATTTATTTTTAATGTACACCAAGTCTCTTGCAGTAGAATAATGTCAAACTTCTGCAAGAAGATCAACACCTCTGGGTCCTGACTCCTGTGACTTGGAAGACCACCCTGCTATGTTCCATGAGAGCACTTTAAGGTGCTGACTTGAGCAGATTATAAAGAAGTCAGTCTGCAAGCACCTTGAAAACAATGCAGTGATTACTAGAAGCCAGCATGGATTTGTCAAGAACAAATCCTGTCAGACTAATCTGATCTCATTTTTTGATCGGGTAACCTCCCTTGTGGACTGTGGGAATGCTGTGGACATTATATATCTGGACTTCAGCAAAGCTTTCGACAAAGTGTCTCATGATATCCTGATTAGTAAGCTAGCTAAGAGTGGGCTAGATGGAACAACTATCAGGTGGATCCACAATTGGCTACAGAATCGGACTCAAAGAGTGCTTATCAATGGTTCCTTCTCAAACTGGGGAGAGGTAACGAGCGGGGTACCACAGGGCTCGGTCCTGGGCCCGGTGCTCTTCAACATTTTTATTAATGACTTGGATCAGGAGGTACAGGGAATGCTTATCAAATTTGCAGATGACACAAAGTTGGGTGGAACAGCTAATACTCTGGAAGACAGAAAGAAAATTCAAAGTGACCTCGATAGGCTGGAGCGCTGGGCCGAAAACAACAGAATGAAATTTAATAGGGATAAATGCCAAGTGCTGCACCTAGGGAGAGGAAACCAAATGCAGAGTTACAGAATGGGGGACACTTGGCTCAACAATACTACAAGTGAGAAGGATCTTGGAATTGTGGTAGATCACAAACTGAATATGAGCCAGCAATGCGATGTGGCTGCAAAGAAGGCAAATGCAATTTTGGGCTGCATTAATAGAAGTATAGCTTCCAAATCATGGGAAGTGATAATTCCCCTTTACTCGGCACTGGTTAGGCCTCATCTTGAGTACTGCGTCCAGTTCTGGGCTCCTCACTTTAAGAAGGACATAGACAAACTGGAGAGGGTTCAGAGGAGGGCAACAAGGATGATAAAGGGACTGGAAACAAGGCCCTATGAGGAGAGACTGAAAGAACTGGGCATGTTTAGCCTTCAGAAGAGGAGACTGAGGGGAGATATGATCGCACTCTTCCAGTATTTGAAGGGATGTCACACAGAGGAGGGCCAGGATCTCTTCTCGATCATCCCAGTTTGCAGGACACGGAATAATGGGCTCAAGTTACAGGAACCTAGATTCCACCTAAACCTCAGGAAAAATTTCCTGACTGTCAGAGCAATAAGACAATGGAATCAACTACCTAGGGAGGTCGTGGGCTCTCCCAGTCTGGAGGCATTCAAGGTGCAGCTGGACAGCCATCTGTCAGAGATGCTTTGACCTAGATTCCTGCATTGAGCAGGGGGTTGGACTCGATGGCCTTGTAGGCCCCTTCCAACTCTACTTTTCTATGATTCTATATTCTATGACCATTTAGGGGGTGCCTGATGGAATCAGTGTTAGTGGATGCAACAGCATACTTAAGATTTAAATTAGCCACTGAGGTTGTTTGTCAGTCCAGCTTCTGGATATGGTTCAGCACATCCTTATCATCCACAAAAACTGCACCATTCCTCTTAGGAGGGATCTCAGCCTCCACAACAAAAGTTTTTGGTTGTACTATCGGGGGACAAGGGGCTTGGTCCAGTTCTTCAGGGTCCAAGAATCTACATTGAAGCCAGTCGAGTTGTGCAGAATACTCATTCTGCACAATGGGTAAAGCTGGAGGCTTCTGAGTTGGGGAAGATTTCCCAATGTTTGCTTCAGCAGTTCCTGTAGTCCACTCAGTCAGTTTTTGATCTGTGTTCACCTGATCTTTCTTTGGCGGGTGAACTGCTTTCACCGTTTTATTTGTTCCAGTTGTTGCCTCTCCTTCATGACCATAAATAACCATCAGCGTGTCCCTCAATAGTGTTAGTCTCTTTATCAAGTCTTCCTGAATTTTCTTAGGAAAAGATTCAAAGGAATTAAGAAGGCTCGTTTCAGCTGGGGCAAAAATTTCTGCGGCTTCTGTGGTTGGCATCCAATAAGAGTCCTTTGGAAAAAATTCAGCTTGACTTGCCTCCGGTTTAGGTTTTATATATGTATTTGAAGTTAAGGGAAGGGATGAATCATCAAAGCTAATTAAGACTTTCTCAGGACTGCTTCTCGTAGGCAGCCCTAAATTGCTGCAATTTGAGCCAGCATTCCTTTCAGCTGAAGTGAGGGACGCGGTGTTCACAAAGAACCTGGAAACCGTCAGCCCCATATGAGAAAGATTATCTCTATTATAATACACAAGGTTACACATGTTTTTAATGCATGGCAGAAGCTCATCAAAGAGGGGGCATGGCGAAGGTCACTGGGGAGGGAGTTCCATAACTTGGGGGCTGCCACAGAAAAGGCCCTCTTTTCAGTAGCTACCACTGCCCCTACCTGAAGCTGAATGATGGGAGATTTCATAGAATCATAGAAAAGTAGAGTTGGAAGGGGCCTACCAGGCGATCGAGTCCAACCCCCCGCTCAATGCAGGAATCCAGGTCAAAGCATCCCCGACAGATGGCTATCTGGGACAGATCAAAGGAAGTACTTCTTCACACAGCGCATTGTTATACTATGGAATTCACTACCACAAGATGTAGTGATGGCCACCAAACTGGCTTTAAAAGGGGACTACAAAAATCTATGGAGGATAAGACTATCAATGGCTACTATTCATGATGACTATATATTACCTCCAGTGTAATATATACCAGTTGTTGGAGAATGTAACTGGGAGGCTGCTACTGCCCTCATGTCCTGCTTGTGGGCTTCCCATGGGGATCTGCTGGACTAGATAGACCTTTGGCTTGATCCAGCAGGATGGTTCTTGTATTTGTGCCTTGTACTCTCCCTCTAGATGGCTGCAAAGATCGGGGCCAGAGGGAAAGGGCAAAAGAACGGGCAGTGGAGCCAGGAGCCAGAAGGAGGTGGGCCCACTGGGGAGATCTTGCCCAAGGGCCCGCAAAACCTAGAGCCAACACTGATTTAACATGGCTATTTGTTTACTTTCAAAAGAACAACTGCAGGAGGCTCAAGCAGGACTGGGCCCATGACACACAGGAAGGGGGGGTGTTTGTGCGTGTGTGTTTATCTTTTCTCCCCTTGCTAGAGTCTGAGTGAAAATCACCTACCCTGAAGCTGGTAATCAGCTTGTGTGCCTTCCCCAACACTCCTCCACTCTCTGTCCAGCACTAGTAGTGAAACCTCCAGAAGAGGTTGTTCGTTGTTCCATTTATTTTTTATTAGGAAACATCTTTGCTTACTATTCTGAGCCACAGTATCTCCAAACATATTCTGCACCTCTTCTGTTAGAGAGGAAGCACTACTCATATGTTCATAAGCTTCCGTCTGTAACTATGAATGCATTTTGCCATTCAGACATAACCGACTGGGTTTTCCTGTTAACAGCTGTAAGGCTTTTCAGTCTGCTTGGCTCAGTACTGTCCATTGCATGTGAAGGCTGACAGATTGCTTTAGGCTAGAGTATAAATATTTAATCCACTTTTCTTTTCTTTGAAATTGCATTCCATATGTGGTTAGAGTTTACACTTTACAGTTATCTCTGCGGTCCTACATATCGATTGCTTCTTCTTTTATTTCCATCCTTTTTGCAAAGGAAAGATGCAATTGTCAATAATAGCAATTTTGAAGGGAAAATCCCATCTTTCTTCCAATGAAATAATAGTTGAGTGGTCGTGCAGTTAGAATAATAGATAGAATCATAGAAAAGTAGAGTTGGAAGGGGCCTACAAGGCCATCAAGTCCAACCCCCTGCTCAATGCAGGAATCCAGGTCAAAGCATCCCTGACAGATGGCTGTCCAGCTGCACCTTGAATGCCTCCAGAGTGGGAGAGCCCACCACCTCCCTAGGTAGTTGGTTCCATTGTCTTATTGCTCTGACAGTCAGGAAATTTTTCCTGATGTTTAGGTGGAATCTAGGTTCCTGTAACTTGAGCCCATTATTCCGTGTCCTGCAAACTGGGATGACCGAGAAGAGATCCTGGCCCTCCTCTGTGTGACATCCCTTCAAGTACTGGAAGAGTGCGATCATATCTCCCCTCAGTCTCCTCTTCTGAAGGCTAAACATGCCCATTTCTTTCAGTCTCTCCTCATAGGGCCTTGTTTCCAGTCCCTTTATCATCCTTGTTGCCCGCCTCTGAAGCCTCTCCACTTTGTCTACGTCCTTCTTAAAGTGAGGTGCCCAGAACTGGACGCAGTACTCAAGATGAGGCCTAACCAGTGCCGAGTAAAGGGGAATTATCACTTCCCACGATTTGGAAGCTATACTTCTATTAATGCAACCCAAAATAGCATTTGCCTTCTTTGCAGCCACATCACATTGCTGGCTCATATTCAGTTTGTGATCTACCACAATTCCAAGATCCTTCTCACTTGTGGTATTGTTGAGCCAAGTTTCCCCCATTCTGTAACTGTGCATTTGGTTTCCTTTCCCTAGGTGCCGCACTTGGCATTTATCCCTATTAAATTTCATTCTGTTGTTTTCGGCCCAGGGCTCCAGCCTATCGAGGTTGCTTTGAATTTTGTTTCTGTCTTCCAGAGTATTAGCTATTCCACCCAACTTTGTGTCATCTGCAGATTTGATAAGCATTCCCTGCACCTCCTCATCCAAGTCATTAATAAAAATGTTGAAGAGCACTGGGCCCAGGACCGAGCCCTATGGTACCCCGCTCGTTACCTCTCCCCAGTTTGAGAAGGAACCATTGATAAGCACTCTTTGAGTCCGATTCAGTAGCCAATTGTGGATACACCTGATAGTTGTTCCATCTAGCCCAATTTTAGCTAGATGGATATCATGAGGCACTTTGTTGGAAGCTTTGCTGAAGTCCAGATATATTATGTCCACAGTATTCCCATAGTCCATAGGGGAGGTTACCCGATCAAAAAATGAGATCAGATTAGTCTGGCAGGATTTGTTCTTGACAGATCCATGCTGGCTTCTAGTAATCACTGCATTGTTTTCAAAGTGCTTGCAAACTGACTTTTTTATAATCTGCTCCAAAAATTTCCCAGGGATTGATGTCAGACTGACTGGCCTATAGTTCCCAGGTTCCTCCTTCTTGCCCTTTTTGAAGATGGGAACAACATTTGCCCTCCTCCAGTCATCTGGCACTTCACCTGTCCTCCATGATTTCTCAAAGATAATAGACAGTGGTTCTGAGAGTTCTTCTGCCAGTTCCTTTATTACTCTAGGATGCAGCTCCTCAGGCCCTGGAGATTTAAACTCGTTCAGAGTAATCAGGTGCTCCTTGACCATTTGCCTATCAATCTCAAGCTGCAATCCTGCCCCTTCAGTCTGCACTTCAGGTTTGCCAGGGGGGTCATAGACCCTCTTTTGGGAGAAGACCGAGCCGAAGTAGGAATTGAACACTTCTGCCTTTTCTTTGTCTTCTGTTATCAATTTGCCATCCTCATTGCGTAGTTGAACCCAGGGTCGGTGCAAGGCAGTTTGGTGCCCTAGGCAAGATCAGATATTTAGCGCCCCCCTCTTCCCACTTGAGCCCTCCCTCCCTCCAGCCCTATGCTCCTGGTGCCCCCTTTAGCCCGGCGCCCTAGGCAGCCGCCTAGTTGGCCTAATGGTAGCACTGGCCCTGGTTGAACCACCATTTCTTTCCTCTGTCTTTTACTATGCATGTATCTGAAGAAAGCTTTCTTGTTGTTTTTAGCATCCCTCACTAACCTTAGCTCATTCTCAGCTTTAGCCTTCCTGACACTATTCCTGCAGTTCTGTGCTACCTGCCTGTACTCTTCCCTTGTAGCCTGTCCTTCCTTCCACTTCCTATACATGTCCTTTTTTTTGTTTTCAGGTCATCTTTGAGTTTATTGTGAAGCCACATTGGCTTCTTCTGTTGCCCTCTGCCTCTTTTCCTTCTGGGAATTGTTTGCAATTGTGCCTTTAAAATTTCCTCTTTAAAAAACTCCCACCCATTTCTCATTAGAGTCGCTTACCATGGGACCTTACTTATCATTGCTCTGAGTTTGTTAAAATTGGCTTTCCTAAAATCCAGGGTACGCATTTGGCTACACTCCGCTTTTGCTCCCCTTAGAATCAAGAACTCAAGTATAACATGGTCACTTTCCCCCCAGAGTTCCCGAAACTGCCACTTTATCCACTAACTCGTCTCTGTTGATTAGAATCAGGTCAAGGATAGCCGATCCTCTAGTTCCTTCCTCCACTTTCTTTAGGAGGAAGTTATCAGCAACACTACTCAGGAATTTCTTGGAGGGGGCATGTTTGGGTGAATAAGTCTCCCAACAGATATCAGGGAAATTGAAGTCCCCCATTACTAGCACATCATGCCTCCTTGAAACAATGGCAATTTGCTTTTCAAAAGTTTCATCCTCGTCTTCTCCTTTATTGGGTGGTCGGTAGTAGACTCCAACCGCCATGTTAGTTTTATTTATTCATTTATTTATTTCTTATATTTATTACCACCCAGCCACCCTGGGCGATGTACAATTAAAACAATACAATATATTGTTTTATTGTTTTATTCTTTACCCCCTTTATTTTAACCCAGATGCTCTCAATGGGACTGCCAAGCTCCTCTTCCTGTATTTCTGTGCAGAGAAACGTATCTTTAACATACAGCGCAACTCCACCTCCCTTTCTGTTGCTTCTGTTCCTTTTGAACAAGTTATACCCTTCAATTGCTGTATTCCAGCCATGGGAGTCATCCCACCAGGTTTCAGTTATCCCTATCAAGTCGAATTTGCCCTCATATATCAAGAGTTCAAGTTCGTTCTGTTTGTTGCCCATACTCTGGGCATTAGTATAGAGACATCGAAGACTATGTGCTTTATAGTCTGACTTTTCCCCTACATTTTGTGGTAGACTGCTGGAGCTGTTCTCTCCGTTGTGGCACAGAGGCCTTCTTCCAATGGTACCCCCGAGTTTATGTCTCCCTCCCCTGTTGGATTCAGTTTAAAGCCCTCCTGATTAAGTTCCTCATGCTGTGGCCAAACACATTCTTCCCAGTCCTTGTGAGGTGCAACCCATCCTTTGCCAGCAGTCCATCTTCCCGGAAGTGTAGCCCGTGGTCCCAGAATCCTAAACTCTCACGTCAGCACCACCTTCGTAGTCAGTCATTCATTCGGAGCATTTTTCTTTCCCTTTCTATTCCTCTTCCAAGGGATGGATGAGAAAACTATCTGGGCCCCAACGTTCTTGAGTTCCCTTCCCAACTCTTCAAAGTCTGCCGTGATTTCTTTGTAACTCCACTTGGCAGTATCATTTGTACCCACGTGGAAGAGAAGAAAGGGGTATGTGTCGGTGGGCTGTATGAGCCTCGGCAGCTGCTCTGTCACATCCTTAATCTGTGCCCTGGGGAGACAGCACACCTGGCGAGTCCATGGGTCTTCGCGACATACTTTGGCTTTGATCCCCCGCAGGAGGGAGTCTCCCACTACTAGTACTCTTCTCTTTCTCTTGCTGTAGGCCTTGGTTTGATTGCCTCCACTGGACTGACCTTCAGCCTCTTGCTTGCTGTCACGTTGGGTGCCCGGTAATTCGTCCTCTGCAGGCTGTCCTCCGCTCTTGTCCTCAAGTACCTGGAAGCAGTTCCATAGCTCCACTGCTTCCACAGGCGCAGAGTGTCTTCTAGTTCTTCTGCTCCTAACAGTCACCCTTTTCCAAGGAGTTCCCCCTACGTTATTTTCCCTTGCCTCAGCATTCTCCGACTCTGCCTCATCCTGCCGTTGCCCTTCTGGCTCCTGTACTACGCTTTGCTGCTGTAGATCCATCGTTCTGTCTAAGAACTCTTCACTTTCTCTTATACTCCTGAGGGTTGACACTTGCTGCTCCAGTCCTCTGACCTTTTCTTCCAACAGCGTGACCAGCTTGCACTTGTTGCATGTGTAGGCCATGTTGATCTCAGGCAGGAAAACAAACATTGCACACACATTGCAGGTCACCACTGTGAAGATGGGACTTGTAGTGGCTGGGACTTTAGAAGAAACCCTGTTAGATGTCCCTTCCCTTCCACCCCCATTGCTGTTTAGCTAACGGATTTTTACTGTAGCCTTTGGAATGTATTGGGAGCACCTGGGAGATAAGGGTGAGTTGCAGAGCTGAGAAGCAAGGTCAGGCGTTAATTGGGATGAAGTCATGATAAAGTGTTTACAGCTGAGAAAGGGCGGGGGCCCCTCCTTCGACAGTTAGGGAGATAGGATTGGTGAACGCTGGGCGGGAAACTGGACCCTAGTGACAATAAAGGAGCTAGGGGGAAAAGCTTCAGGGTTCTTCCATTGGGGCGTGGATGCTGGGAAGTTCCATCTGGGCAGGTATGCCATTCTGACAGGGTAGCTAGGAAAAGCTAGGCCTGGTTTGACTTACTTTGTTTCTGCAGACTCTTGGGGTTTGTTTTTATGTTCTTTTAGAGTCCCTTTTTATTCCCATCCCCTTTTCCTCACAACAACTACCTCACCCCCTTTTCCCCTTTACCTTCTTTTAGCCCCTTTTTATAAGGGATTATTTTACTTATATTGGACACTTGGAGACCCTACACTGACTAATTTGTTATTCTTACTTTTAATAAAGTCTCCAACTTAATCTTGGTGTGTGTTCCTTTTTGAAAGGTTGGGGCTGCTACACCAGTTTGGTGTATGGGACCTTGGGAGGTGTGTGCCAGTCCCGGGAATTTTGGGACTGTGGTCTGCCCTGCGGGGTTGGCGTAAGATCAGCCTTCCTTCACATGGTGGCTTAGCGGTCGGATTTTGCAGCCCACCTGAGGAACATTTGTTTGTCAAACCAGGCAAAGGTTTGTTATTTTCCAGACAGGGAAAAGTTGCTAGGGCAGAAATGGAGTCTGCTCTGTTGGATCAGGACCGACCCCTGCTGGGAGCAGAGGCGGCAGACGATCTGCCGGTGTTGGACCGGGAGGACATTTTACCAGTTGAGGCTCCTCGAGTTGCCCCTCCTATTGAAGTGACTGTCAATTGGGAAGGCGCGGAGGGCGAAGAGAGAAGGGTGTCGATCCCATCTCGCTTGGCAGACTGGATGGTGGAACCTAGGGGTCGAGAGGAGATTCCCAGGTCTCGGAGGTGGAGCACGGGCAGTGGCAGTGACCAGGGAGAGGAGGAGGGAGCGTCAGCGGTTCTCCTCCGGCGGACCCGGAGGATCCCGAATCTGTCTCGTCCCAGATCTACTTCCAAGGAGAGAGAGAGACGAAACGACCTGTCTCGCCCCAGGCCTACATCCAGAGAAAGAGAATTACAAAAGCAAGTTGACCTTCTGCAGAACCAGTTGGCAAAACACGCTGGAGCTGTTCGTCCTGAGAAGCCAAACTTCAAGGACCTGCCTCGTTTCCATGAGGGGCAAGATCCGCTGGAATATTTGGGCTTGTTTGAAATTGCCTGCGAAGATGAGCGTATTCCCCGTGGCAACTGGATGTCGGCCCTTCGATCACAAGCCTCAGGCTGTCTGGCTCAACTGTTGTACAGCGTCCCGCGAGAGGATACGCATAATTATGGACAGTTTAAAGAACTGGTCAGACAAACTTTTTGCCTTTCGGCCGAGAGGTGTCGGCAACGTTTCAGAGAGATTAAAGTTGAGCCCGGTGAGGGTTTTGTCTCCACGGCAACGAGGCTGCGGAGGACCCTGGATTTATGGCTGGAGACGGCTCAAGCTGTCTCCTTTCGAGATTTGCGAGAGCTGGTGGTCTTAGAACAGTTTTATGCCGTTCTCCCCGAAGGAAGGGCAGCGCTGGTGAGTGACCAGCAGCCCACCAATCTCCGGCAAGCGGCGCTGCTTGCGGATCAGATGGGAGTTTATAGGAAGGGGGGAAGCAGCCATCGAACCACCCCAGCCAAGCCGGCGGGAGGCGGCGGGAAGAGTGAAACATCCAATCCAACTGGAGGAGGAATCGGGCCCAAAGCTACTTCCACCCCGACGACGACCGGGTGCTTCTATTGTAGATTGGAAGGGCATCTGCGTCGGGACTGCCCTAGATTAAAGGCCAAGTTGCAAAAAGAAACAGCTACTAAAGTGGGTGCTGTGAGACCGGTGCCTCTCGATGTCTCCCCCGGAGAAGCCTCAGATTGGAGTGAGGCCAGCGAGGGAGAGGGAAAAGACCCAGCCCCACGGATCCCGGGAAATGGAGTAGCGGCCCGGCATTCACCGTCATGGAAGGGAAAGGGGCCGGCGATGGCTTTGGTTCAACCGGGGCAAGTCAAGTGGAGTCAGCTACAATTCTGTGAGTCTCTTAAAATTAATGGGCAATGGGGACAGGGTTGGAGAGACAGTGGGGCTGCCCTTTCCGCTATTGACCGGAGTCTGGTGAAGCCAGGACAGATGCTAGAGGGACAATTTTTAACCATCACTCCTTATAACTCTTCCCCCATTGCCATGCCTTTGGCTAGAGTACCGTTAGAATACAAAAATTGGAAAGGAGAATTGGACTTGTTAGTGCATGAAACTGAGTTTACTACGTTTCTTATTGGAAATGATCTGGCTTTCTTGGCCAGTCAAGCCCCTGTTTTAGCGGTGACTCGGAGTCAGACAATTAAGAAGAAACAGGCCTCCCCGGACCCCGCGTTCCCTGCCCCGATAGTAGAATCTTGCCCCCCGGCTGGGGGAGAGGCGACGGCTACGGACAGACGGGCAGGGGAGGGGTATGGAGACCCAGCAGAGACAGAGTCAGCTAAACAGCAGGGAAAAGATTTATTGCCAGCAGGCGAAGAAGATGTGGCGGAGAGAGAAGAAATCCTTTCAGAGAATCTTCGCTCCACTGCCTTTGTGGAGGCTCAAACCCAAGATCCGTCCTTGCAGGAGTGCAGGGAGGCGGCTGGGAACCAGGTGGCTACTGTGACGCCTCAACATCCTGTTCGGTTTTTTTGGGAAGCAGGAGTCCTATATCGAGAGTTTGCACCGAAAGGAGTTGGACAAAGGTGGAAGGTTTATCGCCAGTTAGTGGTCCCACAAGGGTTCCGAGAACCGGTCTTACAGCTGGCTCATGCTACGGCGTGGGGGGGGCATTTGGGGAGGAAACGGACTTTGCACAAGGTGTCCAATGAATTTTATTGGCCTTCGGTGGCGGAAGCCGTGAAAAACTATTGTCGCTCTTGTGACACCTGCCAAAGAGTGGGGTTCAATAAGGATCACCCTAAAGCCCCTTTGCAGCCCCTCCCCCGAATAGAGACTCCCTTTGAAAAGATTGCTGTGGATATATTGGGGCCTTTCCAGACGCCCACCAAGACAGGCAAAAAATTCATTCTCACGGTTGTGGATTTCGCAACTCGCTATGCCGAAGCTGTACCGTTAACATCAATCACTGCCTCTACTTTGGCTAAGACTTTATTAGCTATTTGTGCCCGGCTGGGTATGCCCAAAGTAGTACTTTCAGACCGGGGACCGGGATTTGTGTCGCAACTAATGCAAAAGATGTGGGAACTGGGAGGGGTGGAGCAATGTTTCTCTGTACCCTATCATCATCAGACAAATGGGCTAGTGGAGAGGTTTAACCAGACCCTGGGAAAGATGATTCGAGCCTATGTGACAAACCACCCTAAAGACTGGGATCAGGGGCTTCCTATGCTCCTATTTGCGTATCGGGATGCCCCTCAAGAAAGTTTGGGGTTTTCCCCGAATGAGCTAATGTTTGGCCGGGAGCTCAGAGGCCCTCTGACTATGCTTAGAGAAGAGTGGGAGCAAAAGGTGGCTAGTTCCTCTCAGAATGTTATAAGTTTTATGCAAATGCTACAGAATACTCTGAGAGAGGTACAACAAGTGGCGCAGGAGCATTTAGCTCACGCTCAAGGCACGCAGAAGGCGTGGTATGATCAAACTGCCCGAGTCCGAGTGTTTCAGCCCGGAGATCAGGTTCTTGTTCTCAAACCGGTTAAACCCGATAAGTTAACCCTTAAATGGGAAGGGCCTTTGACTGTGAAAGAGCGGCTGGGGGAAGTCAATTATTTGTTGCAGTATGCAGAGACCTCGCGTTTGCCGAAGGTTTTTCATGTCAATATGCTCAAGCGGTATGTGGACCGGAAAGATTTTGTGTTTCCCCTTCAGCCGAGGCCCGAAGAGTTGGCTAGGCCTTTGGATCTGTTAAGAGAATGTCAACAGAAAAGGGGGATAGAGGAAATACCCTGGCCTTTAACTTCGCCCCTACAGCAACGCCAAGGTTTGCAGCCATCCCCCGAGAAGCTTGTCTCGGATTCACACTGAAGAATAATTAGAAGATGAAGTCTGGCAGGAATTCCCTACCAGTCTCATCTCCTTAAAAGGGGGGATGTGAAGATGGGACTTGTAGTGGCTGGGACTTTAGAAGAAACCCTGTTAGATGTCCCTTCCCTTCCACCCCCATTGCTGTTTAGCTAACGGATTTTTACTGTAGCCTTTGGAATGTATTGGGAGCACCTGGGAGATAAGGGTGAGTTGCAGAGCTGAGAAGCAAGGTCAGGCGTTAATTGGGATGAAGTCATGATAAAGTGTTTACAGCTGAGAAAGGGCGGGGGCCCCTCCTTCGACAGTTAGGGAGATAGGATTGGTGAACGCTGGGCGGGAAACTGGACCCTAGTGACAATAAAGGAGCTAGGGGGAAAAGCTTCAGGGTTCTTCCATTGAGGCGTGGATGCTGGGAAGTTCCATCTGGGCAGGTATGCCATTCTGACAGGGTAGCTAGGAAAAGCTAGGCCTGGTTTGACTTACTTTGTTTCTGCAGACTCTTGGGGTTTGTTTTTATGTTCTTTTAGAGTCCCTTTTTATTCCCATCCCCTTTTCCTCACAACAACTACCTCACCCCCTTTTCCCCTTTACCTTCTTTTAGCCCCTTTTTATAAGGGATTATTTTACTTATATTGGACACTTGGAGACCCTACACTGACTAATTTGTTATTCTTACTTTTAATAAAGTCTCCAACTTAATCTTGGTGTGTGTTCCTTTTTGAAAGGTTGGGGCTGCTACACCAGTTTGGTGTATGGGACCTTGGGAGGTGTGTGCCAGTCCCGGGAATTTTGGGACTGTGGCCTGCCCTGCGGGGTTGGCGTAAGATCAGCCTTCCTTCACAACCACCATTACAGATTCTTTTCCTTCCATAGTTCTCTGTTGCCTTTATGTTTCTGCCTTTCTTTTCGTACTGGAAGTCTGGAATGGCCGGTGCCTTGTCCTGCTTTCCCTGAATGTCAAAAGCAGAGTCCCCTTGGCCTATAAGTGTGTGGTATTAGAACAAAACAAACAAACAGTCTAGAAAATTTGTTAGGGACCTCCCCCTTGACCTCCGCTGCCAAACTCCTGTTTGCTCTCCCTGTGCGCTCGCTCTGTTCGCTCGCTCTCTGGGAGCCTGCCCGCTTATCACAGTCCCAGAAACAGCTGGCGCCTCTCTCCTGTGCTCCTGCTCAGCTGGGAGTCAGGAACAGAATGAGCTCCCAGGCCTTGCCCTTCCCTTTAAGCTCTCAGGCCTCGCCCTGCAATCAGCCCCAGCTAGTTGCAATCAGTAGGTAGCCTCTCCCGTGCTTCTGCTCAACAGAATGAGCTCTCAGGCCATGCCCTTCCATGGCAGCACTTGTTGTTGCAGCACTTGTTGTTGTTTTTCTCCGCTGCCAAACTCCTGTTTGCTCTCCCTGTTCACTCGCTCTGTTCGCTCACTCTCTGGGAGCCTGCTTGCCTTATCACAGCCTTGAAAACAGCTGGCGCCTCTCTCCTGTGCTCCTGCTCAGCTGGGACTGTCAGGAACAGAATGACTCCCTGTATAAGTTTTTTATACATTCTTCCTTCCATGCAACAGCCCTGTAGAACAGGACATTGTTAAACTCGTGGTTGAAGTATCTGACTACTTCTTAAAGCCTTGTTTTTAGTGCTAGATTGTTGCCTCCATCCCCTGAACTGTGAAAAGTAACTAAATCCACACGGGCGGGGTTGTCAGCAGTGGCTGCATATGATGATGTTCAAGTTATTCTACTGTGTGCCATAACCCATAGAAACAGATGTGCCTTAAATGTCCAGGCTGTTCTGATGCGGCTCCGAAATTTGACAGAAGGGAAATAGAGAATAAATGACTTGAACAGTGTAAAACAAGAAGTCTATTACATAGTTGGGAATGGTAAAATCTAGTAAGATAGTTAATGGTAAAATAGCTGGGAATAGTTAATGGTAAAATAGTTAATCCCATAGTTAATCCTACAGTTAACGGGATATTAATTGCCATAACTAGTTAACGGGATAGTTAATGGCAAAGTTAATGGGATACTTAATGGTCAGACTGTTGGGAATGGTAAGATCTAGTACTTGGGCACCAATGTTTCTGAGTCTAAGACACGGAGTCAGAGAGCCCCAATAGCAATCTCACAGTGTTCTACACTGGTATCATTTCCCCATATATCTCCCTGCTGCTGTGCTGCCAATCCCATCCCATTGTTCCACATCATCTTTCCCTCTTGTTAACAGGCTGACAATATTCCACCACCTTCCTTCCTTCCTTTCTTCCTTCCTGCCACTTGCCCTCCCTAGCCCTAGCCCCTGCCACAGCCCCAACCTCTCCCCCACTCTCTTCTCCAAAAAGCAGAGGCTGCAATGTGTGCACTCTGAGTCCTGCAAAGTTATGAGCTGCTGCTGCTGCTCATAATTTGACCTGTCCAATTTAAGAGAGGGCATGGCTGCAGGTCTGTTAACACTTGTGTAGAAGGGAGATTTTCAGTGAAAGAAGCTCTTCTCATCATACAGCCGCAGCAGTAAGGAAAAATCTCCTTTCTGTGCAACAACTAAGAGTACAAAAGCCATGACCCCTCTTGGATCTAGCATCCTTACCCAAAGCCCTAACATGAATTTGATGCCAATGAGGTACTGGACACGGCACATGGCTACCACTCCTGCAGTGCCCCGCCATTCACACAATGGTTTCCTTCCTTTATTCTGAGTGAAATTGGGTAGATCAATTGAGGCTTGTAATCCAGGCTAGTTCATCTCACCACTCCATCCCTCTCTCTCTCTCTCTCTCTCTCTCTCTCTCTCTCTCTCTCTCCATGTGTGCGTGTGTGCGCGTATATGCATAACTGCCACCAGGCTGCAATTCAAAATCAGAAAAGGAATTAACAGGGTTTCTCCCTTCAACCCACCCCCTACATTTTCTTTGCATGCTTGTCGAGCTGCTGGTGCTGGATCAGGGACAGTCTCACAGGAGGATGTTTCTCTCCCATTGCCCTACAGGGATGAGTTCCTGTCCTGAGCGCTGCCATAGAAGTGGCAAAAGAGGAAGTATGAGTGAGACCTGCTTCCTATATGAAGGAAGCGCCAGGAGTCAACCTTCCTTTTGCATCCTGAGAGCATCAGCAGGAGGTGCTACTAAGGCTGATGTTATTGACGCTGAGAAGATACTTTGCTAGCACGTTCTCTCCCCACCCCCACTCCCTCCCATGCACATGCTTTAAAGAGTTCTCTGTTATAGCCTCCTGTGCCTTATAAGAATATTAAGCTAACATGCCTAATTGAATAGCTTAAAAATAGGCCTGCGGCTTACCCTGGCTCAGCTTGTCTGAGTGTGGAAAGCTAAGCAGGGTCAGGCCTGGTTATTACTTGGATGGGAGACCCCTCCTCTAGTTTCCTGCACTGAGCAGGGGGTTGGACTCGATGGCCTTGTAGGCTCCTTCCAACTCTATAAAAATCTAATCTATGGAAAAGGCCTAGCAGCAAAGGAACATGGGTGAGATAAGGGGACTTTGTCTCACAGAACCACAGAGTATGCAGTGACTGAAAAGGCTATCTAGCTCAGCCCATGTACAATTACAACCCTTCCTTTCATCAGCACATTTGGATTTGGTTGGTTGGAAATGTGTTTTTAAGTGGCTTCAGGGCATACAAGCTTTTAATACTGTGGTTGTTGGGGTGGGGGTGGGGGTTGTTATATGTGCTCCACAAAAAAGCACCTGCAGAGCCAATACCAGTCACTCAGGCTCTGGAGTGATGTACATATGACAGCACATCTTTTGTCTGGAGCTCACCATGGGGATTGTGTGATTAAACCTGCTGATAACGGTTCTGGTTACCTGTCCTGGGGGAGCAGCATTTCCCCCCACCTGTCCCTGTGAGTAAAGATCCATTGAAGAGCTTTTGCTTTGGGTGTTAGTGCTAGCAAAGATGGAGCTACCTTCCACCAGAAAGAGGGCTTTTTCAATGATGGCACTCAGATTATATCAACTCCTGTGTCCTGTCCAGGTGAAATCCAGCATGCCTGCTCCATTCAGGAGTATAGACATTTAGTAAAAACTAATTTTTTCCATCAGTTTTTTTTTGGTCATGAGTTGAGTCTTCTGTATAAGCTGTGTTGTTGTTGTTATACCTGCATTGTTTTCCTTTTTAATGTTGTTTCTATGTTACTGTTTTTATAATGCTGATGTTTATGATGTTTCTGTTTTCATTGTTATTGTAAACCACTTTGAGGACCATGTTGATTGAATAGCAGCCTAAACATATTAATACAATTGATTGATTAATGCACAACAATTCAGTACAGGTAAGTTGCTTTTCAATAAACAGGGTGGCACCACACACACTGCACATACTGATGGGATCCCTCTTAGTGGAAGTCAGGCCACACAACACCAAAGGCAAGGTATAGGCATTGTCCCACATGCATCCTTTTACTTTTCCCCTTTGGGAGATAATGGCAGCCATTCAGTTATGAGATGACACCACAAGTGTACTTAGGGGCATTACTGGGACAGGACTAGACCTGTAACACTAGTTCCTGGGTGCAGAGCCTCAGACTTAGGGGTCAAATCCAGACCCCTGTGTTCCCCCAGATGGCCACACCCCTTTCCCTTGGCCACACCCTCTTTCCCCCAACCACCGATCATTTGGTGGTTTCCTGGCTTTTTGAGCAGTTATCTCCCCATTCTCAAAGCGTGAAATGACTCCCGTAAGGCTTAGTTACTGGCAGGAAGAGCTTTAAGCTAAAAGATGCTGGTATTTTTGGCCCCACCCCCTTTGCCTTGGTCCTGCCCACCACTGGAATGTAGTCCCCAAGAGGCTGACAGAGGTTCAGTGGTTCATGCCTTGGTCTCCTCTCGCCTAGACTACTGTAATGCGCTCTACGTGGGGTTACCCTTGAAGACGGTCCGGAAGCTTCAGCTGGTACAGAACGCGGCGGCTCGCCTGATTAAGGGCAGCCGCCGGCGTGATCACATCACGCCAGTGCTTAATGAGTTGCACTGGCTACCAGTTGCTTGCCAAGCCGAATTCAAGGTGTTGGTTTTGACCTTTAAAACCCTACACGGCTCCGGCCCAGCTTATCTCAAGGAGCGCCTCCAGCAACATCAAGTAGGCCGCTCAACAAGGTCTGCCACGGACGGCCTTCTCCTTATCCCATCAGCCAGAGCAGCCAGGCTGGTGGGGACTAGGAAGAGGGCCTTCTCTGTGGCGGCCCCCACATTATGGAACTCCCTCCCTAGTGACCTTCGCCATGCCCCCTTCGTGATGAGCTTCCGCCGTGCATTAAAAACATGGCTGTTCAGGCGGGAATATGGGGTGGGTTAGGTTTTTAATGAGAATTTTTAATATTGTTTTAATTATTATATTTTATTGTGTTTTATTGTATTTTAATTGTACATCGCCCAGGGTGGCCGGGTGACCGGCCAGATGGGCGATTGATAAATATAATAAATAAATAAATAAAACCCTGGACTAGTTTCTCAGGAGACCAGGTTTTGCCCCTTGCCCAGCAGCCTTGCTGATTACAACTCATTTACTTTGTTGTACAGGTTCTAATGGGAGTTACTGAACGCTTAGTTTACTACTGTATGCATAGCCCAGGAGCAACGTCAGCATAGCTCTAGGGGCTGATATGTACAAAGGTGGGACATACATTGAATAACCAAACAAACAAATAGTTCCACCCATGCAGAGTGTGGTCATGACAGAGTGTAACAAAAACACGGATCCTAGGAAGCACCTTTTATAAACAGGATACTGGGCACTGTCTGGAACATTAAACTTTTCAAATCATCATCATCATCATCATCATCATCATCATCATCATCATCATCCACTTGTCCCCCCTCAGGAGGAGTCTGCACAGTAGTAAGGTTGAACTGAAACACTGCCTTAACAGCAGCAGCAGCAGCCTGAATCAGGAAGTCGTGGTCTTACTAAGTAAATCATATCACTTATAAATCCATATACAAGTGTATGCTTGTGTACCGGGTATAAATGTTTCTAAAGCCTCCGTGTAAGGTACATTATATAATTCTTCTATACATTTCATGCATGTATGGATGAAACACTGCTGCTATCCATTCCTAAGATGAGAGTTGTGTGTTTTCAGAATTGATCAAAGATAAAGGAGGCTTATCTAGAGAATATTTCATAAATACCGTATGTACACCACCTCCTCCTATTCCCTGAAGCAGCTAGTGCTTGCCATTTCCTTGAGTGGAGCATGTTAAATGTGACAATTTGTGCCAGGCAGGTCCAGACTGCAGCTGTAATAGCTGCCAGCTTCGGCAGGCCTTGGGGTTTAGCTTGATAGGAAAAGGCATTAAGAAGAGCATTATGCTGCCAGTCTGCAACACCTGCCTTGAAATTGGTAGCTAGGTGGCGAAAGCTTAGCAGTACACTCACTTGGAAAACTAGGTACGGTAGCTTCTGCCCACTGCACAGTCCTGAATGTTCATTTAAGGAAAATTGCCTCTTGGGGCAGGCAAAGCTCTACACTGTAATTGACACAAAGATTCAAATGCAAAACAGCATTGCCGAACTTCCCGCTGGTGGATTTAATGTAGCTGACAACTGGAGGACATCACTGTTTGTGGCACCAGGCTATAATTGGGAAGGTGGAGGGGGAAGCGGGAGAATTGCCAGAACAAAAAGAAAGACTGATTCTTCCGCATTAATGTTATCATTAACTCTGTATTAGTGGAATCAGCGCCGTTGATAAGGAAATTACTATTTTCCTGCTTTAATGGGGAAAGAGTGTAGATTCCTGGCTGATGACAGAGCAGATTGGAAAAGGGATTTCAAGCAGAGTTTTCAAGCTACTTGTAATGAGCTCTCTTAGGGCTTTTCTTCATGAGGCTTTTAACCCATCACTTTACTGAGGCTTCTGCTTCCGGATTCTTTATGGGATTAAGATTGGCTCCTTCACTCGTGGTTTTTCCCCCTGGGCTTTTCTTTTCCTTTCTATATGTTCCATTACACAACCACTAGGTGAAGCTGTGGTATAGTGGAATTGCACAAATACACTAGGGTTTCATGCCATCATTCACAGATAATACCAGACTTTCCTTGTTAGGGGGAAAAAACACTAAAATGGTTGCAAAGCATGGGAGAGGCCCTGGAGGATAATGACCTCACGTAAAAAACCCACAAACTACCATGAGTGAGTGCACAATAAATGCCTCATGTAGAAAGGCTCTTAATGCTTCAGTCATATAGTATAATGGGAAGACAGCAATTACTAATAGCAAGGATGAGCCTATATTAAGCAGCAAATCAAGCACAAAAATAGCTGCAGTCTCTTGGGTTCTCTGAACAGATTCCATGCTTGATGCCAACATGACCCCGTTCCTGTCTCAGTCCGACTCACCCTTTATGCAATGAGACTTGAGGGCATGTAACTGTGTTCTGATCTGCAGATAGCATTCACTTCCACTGGGGTTCGAGTGGGAGCTAGTAATACCCTTTGCCAAGGCTCAAGTACCACCTGGGATTCTCAAGTATTAATAAAATAATATTAATAATGATGATATTATAGATATTTTCAATGGCTACACAAGCTGAGAAGCAGCAGCCAAGGACTCTGGGCTCATTTTGTTGACTCTGCAGTGCAAATACATAATGGGCCAGTTCGCATGATCACAGCGAGGGAAATAAGCCATGGTGGCTTATTTCCCCCATTGTGCATGTCAGCCGGATTTCCCGAATTGCCCTCACTGGTGCAGCTGGCCATGTCGTCCAAACCAGGGCAGCATGGCTTTTTGGGTGAGGGAAGCAACCCTCAAATAACCCAACAACAGCCCGTGGTGTCTTGTCACTCATGCTGCAATCATGTGAACCAGGTCAGTGAGTTCTGTGTGCTTGTGCTAACCATGTGGTCTTTGGTCTTGACCAGCACTCGTTTGGGAACTACCGTAGCTGCCTGGTGCATACTACTACTGTTCCCATGTAGCCTCCCCTACAAATGACCCAGTCTTAGATTTTGACATCTTTTCACCCCAGCAGGTCTGAATGCTGGAAAATGATTCCTGGCATAAATAAATGCAATAGATAATTGGAAGAACAGGTAACGTACACATTTCTGTTTTAGCTGACAGGCGGCGCGATCCAATGTGGCTGCCTGTAACCCTGTGAACTTGGAGGATTACGGGCACCCTATCAAGGATGGAAGGAGTGCAGAGACAAAGGTCGCCTCCGCAATTCTCCCATCCTGCAAAAGACTTAGCCGATTTCAGCTGTCTTAAGTCTTTTGCTCCTGCTCACAAAGAGGACAGGCTGAGACACCACTGGGATACAGCCTCTCCCCACCCCGCCCCCTGGAATGCCCACCCAGCGCCGGCTCTGAGGTCAGTCTTGCGACTTTGGAGCCACAGCCGGTGCAGAAAGAACCACGCCGGCTGCAAGGGCGGAGGGAGGGCGCTCTGAATTCAGAGTCCCAGCTCCGACCTCAGAGCGCTTTTCCGACTTCCGAGGTTGGAGCTGGGACTCCGAATTATCCTATGGCTGTCTACACGGTGTCTAGCAGCCATAGGATTGCACCCAAGCTAAATCGTTTCTAACATTCACAAGCTTCCTGGTGGTATTGGAGAGCTCTGGTAGGATGGTCTAATAGTGCTGCATTGTGGACTAATGAGGAGACTTCTAGTTATTATTTAGAACTGGACATGTGCAAATTCCCTAAGGCAAGGCGTAGGGGGCTAAATAACCCTAAGGTTGTCATCTAAATAACCCTAAGGTTGTCAAGAACAAATCCTGCCAGACTAATCTGATCTCATTTTTTGATCGGGTAACCTCCCTTGTGGACAGTGGGAATGCTGTGGACATCATATATCTGGACTTCAGCAAAGCTTTCGACAAAGTGCCTCATGATTAGCAAGCTAGCTAAAAGTGGGCTAGATGGAACAACTATCAGGTGGATCCACAATTGGCTACAGAATCGGACTCAAAGAGTGCTTATCAAGGGTTCCTTCTCAAACTGGGGAGAGGTAACGAGCGGGGTACCACAGGGCTCGGTCCTGGGCCCGGTGCTCTTCAACATTTTTATTAATGACTTGGATGAGGAGGTACAGGGAATGCTTATCAAATTTGCAGATGACACAAAGTTGGGTGGAACAGCTAATACTCTGGAAGACAGAAACAAAATTCAAAGTGACCTCGATAGGCTGGAGCGCTGGGCCGAAAACAACAGAATGAAATTTAATAGGGATAAATGCCAAGTGCTGCACCTAGGGAGAGGAAACCAAATGCAGAGTTACAGAATGCGGGACACTTGGCTCAACAATACTACAAGGGAGAAGGATCTTGGAATTGTGGTAGATCACAAACTGAATATGAGCCAGCAATGCGATGTGGCTGCAAAGAAGGCAAATGCAATTTTGGGCTGTATTAATAGAAGTATAGCTTCCAAATCGCGGGAAGTGATAATTCCCCTTTACTCGGCACTGGTTAGGCCTCATCTTGAGTACTGCGTCCAGTTCTGGGCACCTCACTTTAAGAAGGACATAGACAAACTGGAGAGGGTTCAGAGGAGGGCAACAAGGATGATAAAGGGACTGGAAACAAGGCCCTATGAGGAGAGACTGAAAGAACTGGGCATGTTTAGCCTTCAGAAGAGGAGACTGAGGGGAGATATGATCGCACTCTTCCAGTATTTGAAGGGATGTCACACAGAGGAGGGCAAAGATCTCTTCTCGATCATCCCAGTTTGCAGGACACGGAATAATGGGCTCAAGTTACAGGAACCTAGATTCCACCTAAACATCAGGAAAAATTTCCTGACTGTCAGAGCAATAAGACAATGGAATCAACTACCTAGGGAGGTTGTGGGCTCTCCCACTCTGGAGGCATTCAAGGTGCAGCTGGACAGACATCTGTCAGAGATGCTTTGACCTAGATTCCTGCATTGAGCAGGGGGTTGGACTCGATGGCCTTGTAGGCCCCTTCCAACTCTACTTTTCTATGATTCTATGATTCTAAGTTACGGGAACCTAGATTCCACCTAAACATCAGGAAAAATTTCCTGACTGTCAGAGCAATAATACAATGGAATCAACTACCTAGGGAGGTGGTGGACTCTTGCACTTTGGAGGCATTCAAGGTGCAGCTGGACAGCCATCTGTCGGGGATGCTTTGACCTGGATTCCTGCATTGAGCAGGGGGTTGGACTCGATGGCCTTGTAGGCCCCTTCCAACTCTACTTTTCTATGATTCTATGATCTGTAAGCCATTGGTTTTACAGTCAACTCATGGGAGTCCAACTGAAGTTTATGGAACTATTCTAAGAATGCTACAAAACAAGTAACTTGTGGATTGCATCATACAAAGCCATTTTGAAGTGATAGGATGTTAAAGTCCCTCCCTACGGCAAACTATTCTCTGCAAAATGCTAGATATGCGCCCCCTTTTTTGTGTGTGTCAGCCCTGGCTTTCTCTTGATCAAGCCAATCAACTGGTGGCTGATGAAACCTTTCCATCTATCTCAAGTACTGAGGGTGGAATCCCAAACACTCCACACACTTTCTTCCTGCTGCCATTGCATCTTGATTCAGATTCAAAGCAGACTTGTAGAACAGATAGGACTGTTCTACATCTGAAGACAGCAACCAGGGGAAGAAAAGTTGGGAAAGGTTTGTTTGTTTGTTTTCTTACCCAGCAGCATCCAGAAAAAAGGTGAGATACATGGATGGACACATATAGGCATTATGAAGATGGGGAGATCCATCATATTACATATATAAGTCTTGTTGCCATGGGAAATGATGGTTCAGTGTTTGAACTGAGATTCTGGTAGGGATTTAAAGATTGACAGAGGTTGAGGAGACCAATGAGTAGGGAACAATTATTACAGGAGAAAAGGCTGGCTTTATTACATTGCGTGAGAGAAGCATTAGAAAGAGAGTAAAATTGTGAGGGAACCAATGAGGACTAAAATTACCCTAGAAAAGGGATCTGCTCGGAATGGGCGCTTTGGGGGGGGGGATGTGCATATGAGGTTGTGAGCATGCAGTTTGTGGTACAGAAAGAAGGTTTGGGATGGGACTGTATCTCTGACAGAATGTGCTGTTTGGAGTTGACAGTAGAGAAAATAATTTGGTGGGAGGTAGGTGAAGATGAACAGGTTGGAATTAATTACAGAAGTGGTTCTCAAAGACTCCATCCACCATATCGTCCCATTAATGTGTTACGTGTCTGATCTAGGGACCATAATTTTGGAAAGGTCAGCTCCAGATGTCACTCAGTAATAAGTGGTGCTGGTTTTGACAATGTGCTTTTCATTGCAGTTCCGACATACATAAGCCCTTATTCAGAAACTGTATGATAATAAGTCTGTTAGTCATGCTGAATCTAAATGTTTCATTTACTGGTGCATGTCATCAGTATTCAACATTTCTTCACCTTCTTGTTTAGGCTTTTTTGTTTTTTTAACCAGCCAATTCTTCATCTGCAGGCTTCTAGTCACATTTTATTTTCATTAGGCAGCTGAAAAATTGGCTGGTTAGTTTAAATGAATATGTGAAAACTCATGCTCACACCCTGCTTTTTGTTCCTCATCCCACACACACCCTCTAGACCTGACAATTGTATCCCTTCTTGGCTTCCTACCTCATAGTCCCCAGCCAGCAAACTTCCCTTGCCTTCCTACTTCCTGTTAATAGTACAATGTCTCAGTCCTACTTCCCAGTTTTTCTGCCAATCCTATGTTCTCCTTTCTTCATCTCCATCACCTATTGTTTTCTCAAGTTCATGTTTTTCAGGTTGCTGTCTATTTTGTCCTACTTCCTTTGTCTGAAGCACTGTGACATTTCATCAGAGACCTCTCTCCAATTAGCTGCTTCTTACCTCAGTTCCCTATCTCCTCTGCCCTTTTCCTCAAGCCTCCTTCTCCACATACCCTTCTTTCACATTCCCATTTCTCACTCTGTTGTCTTCAACCCTCTTTCCACCTCCTTGCCACTCGCTGACCCTTCAGAATTCCTGTATTGCAGGATCTCTTCCCAGTCCACAGCCTGCCCCTGTATGAGGTTTTTTTTAAAATCCCAATTTAACAATTCCTGTGTGATATTTAAAATCCTGGCTAGACTCACAGAAGTTGGGCTCTGGACCAGCACACCACACCAGCTCAGCCAGCCAGTGTTAGAGGCTTCACTAGCAAAAGTGCAGTACAGGATTATTTGCCACGGGAATGCAGTGAAGTATGCTTGTCATCAGTGTTCTGAGCAATGCTCCAAGTACCAGATCCAATCCCGTGATAAGCCATGGATATACCTGTCACATATATGACTATTTTAATGAGGGTTTGTTTTTTTTAAGATTAAATAAATATTTTAAAATTTGCTTGTCTTGCAAAACGCTCTCAAACCAAGTTACTTGCTTGGGAGTGGGAGGAAAGGTTAATTTAGATTAGAATCCAGTACAGAGAGCTTTAAAATGGAGTGAAAGACAAGTGAAACCCAGCACAGCTGGAACTACTGCCATGTAAAAGATGGATACATGATTTATAGTGTTCCTAAGCAAAGAATCTGGGAAATAATTAACCAGACTTGACATTCATTAGTGCTGGTTAATGCATCTTCCTGTTTGCCTTTTCCCTGTGAAAGGAACTGTAGCAACAGCTGCTGTGTCAGGTGGGGATACATATTTTTGTGTATCAGGGGCCTCTACATATAACAACCCCCACCCCCGCCCCAACAACCACAGTATTAAAAGCTTGTATGCCCTGAAGCCACTTAAAAACACATTTCTAACCAACCAAATCCAAATGTGCTGATGAAAGGAAGGGTTGTAACTGGTTCAATTGCTGCTGCTATGACAATGAAAAATTGATGCTATGGCCTGATAATATAGTGTTGTGGATTATATGGTGGGGGAAGACTTTCCTTGTGGGATTGGGGACTAATTCTCAGTTATTTGGGGGCAAAGTAATTTCAAGAGGACCTCACTTACCTGTAATGATAAAGCTATCACTGCAATGTTCTGCACTCACATAGTGCTTATCCAGGGCCGGTGCAAGGCAGTTTGGTGCCCTAGGCAAATCAGATATTTAGCATCCCCCCTTCCCACTTGAGCCCTCCCTCCCTCCAGCCCTATGCCCATTATGAAATAAATTTCCCTCCCTGGGAACTGCCGAGCCCCATAGAAAAACTTTGTGGACTTTGAGACTTTTACTTTTCCTTTGTGTTCATGCGGAAAGCAAAGAGGCAACATCAGCCCAGCTATGCCAGGAACTCCCAAGGGCCTTCTCCTACTCCATACAGTAATTGCAAGTAACTTGGTTTGAGAGCGTTTTGCAAGACAAGCAAATTTTAAAATATTTATTTAATCTTTTTTGACTTGATATACAAGCGACGTTTTGCAATACAAGTACTGTAGTACGGCTTAAATTAAAAATCTCTGTACAATTTTTTTGGGGGGGGATTTCGTTTTGATATAAGAGTGTTTTGGATTACAAGCACGTTTCTGGAACGAATTATGCTCTCAATCCAAGGCATGACTGCATATGTAAAAGCCTGTCTCCTCCTGCGGGCAGCACAGGGGATATGAAAAAAGGATGTGAGAGAGGTGTGGTGGCGCTACCTGTGAGGAATAGAGACAAAAGGGCATCTTGCAGCCTGTCCTACCTCGCAGGGTGGAGGTGCAGAGACACCGGTTTGACTCATACACCTTCTGAGTTGCGGGGGGCGGGGAATGCATGTAGTAGAAACATAGCAAAGAGAGAGCCCATGGATCATCTGGTTCAAATTTAGGAGGGGCTTTACAAAACTGTATTAGAATAATGTATATTATCCTGTCTTCCCTTTACCAGCCTAGTGCTCAAGGCAGTTTTGAATGCTTTTAGGATGCAATCCTACATGTGTTTGGGGGGGGGTCCTACAACTCCCAGCATTCCCCAGCCAGCCATGCGCAATCCTACGCACGTTGAGGCAGAAAAAAGCCCCGCAACTCCCAGCATTCCAACAGCCAGCCATGCTGGCTGGGGAATGCTGGGAGTTGCGGGGCTTTTTCTGCCTCAGCGTGTTTAGGATTGTGCCCTGAGCTGTTGATGTTTGCTTTACTGTACTTTGAATATTGTTGTCTGCCTTGAGCACTAGGCTGGTAAAGGGAAAGACAGGATAATATACATTATTCTGATAAAGAAATATTGCAACAAAGTGACAGAGAGAGGAGGGGAAGCAGCAAGTTTTGTAAAGCCCCTCCTAAATTTGAACCAGATGATCCACGGGCTCTCTCTTTGCTATGTTTCTACTACATGCATTCCCCCCCCCCCCCGCAATCCAGAAGGTGTATGAGTCAAACTGGTGTCTCTGCACCTCCACCCTGCGAGGTAGGACAGGCTGCAAGACGTCCTTTTGTCTCTATTCCTCACAGGTAGCGCCACCACACCTCTCTCATATCCTTTTTTCACATCCCTTGTGCTGCCCGCAGGAGGAGACAGGCTTTTACATATATATGGAGTAGGAGAAGGCCCTTGGGAGTTCCTGGCATAGCTGGGCTGATGTTGCCTCTTTGCTTTCTGTGTGAACACAAAGGAAAAGTCTCAAAGTCCACAAAGTTTTTCTATGGGGCTTGGCAGTTCCCAGGGAGGGAAATTTATTTCACAATGGGCATAGGGCTGGAGGGAGGGAGGGGTCAAGTGGGATGGGGGGGCGCTAAATATCTGATCTTGCCCTGCAATCCACCATGGCTTATCACCAGGGTGGGTTAGCATGATGTGTGAACCTGCCCAGTGAGGGAGGGGGCCCATTGAGGGTGTCTTGCCCAAGGGCCCTCAAAAACCTGGAGGTAGCACTGACTGGTGTATGCAAATAGGTGTAGTTCAGCATTAAAGCAGTGGTCCTAAGCACACTCATTTGGAAATCAATTGCACTGGAATAAAAAAAAGTGCTTAGAATTAAGTGTCCAAAGAGAACAAACAGCAGATGCTCAGTTTATTCATGCCAAGAATCAGAAGTATACAGGGATTATTCAAATAGACTAAGATGTAACCTGTAGCTCTTAGGATGGTGATATTTGCTGTGCCATGCCTACATGGCTCCTCATGCACATTACAAATGCATTAACATTCTCTTTTTATTTCTCCAGTAACCTGCTCCACGAAATCCACCACAGATATAGAGCTTCCCTTCCACTGCACCAGCACAGGTAGCGTTAGTTCTCGAAGAGAGAAGAGGATAAGGCATGGGAGGTCCAGTTCTCCAAAAATTCCCATCAGAGTTATAGATCTCCACTGCATCGAGACATTGCCGTGCCTGTCCTCTGTCTCGACCGAGGCAGCCAATCCCACCTGCAGGGGGAGACAGACAGGCATTAATAAGGAGGAGAGCAGAAAACATAGAGAAACGCATTAGTACCACGGGCTTCTAGCAGCTAGGCTTTCTTCTTCTTCTTCTTCTTCTTCTTCTTCTTCTTCTTCTCTTCTCTTCTTCTTCTCTCTTCTTCTTCTTCTTCTTTCTTCTTTTTCTTTCGTCTTCTCCTTCTTCTTTCTTTCTTCTTCTTCTTCCTCTCTTGCCTCAGCTTAGCCCCTTACTCCCTCATCCCTTTGCAAAGCAACAATGGCAAGGTGGGATGTGTGTATAATTGGATGAGGAGAAGAGGAAATGACCTGCTGTGCTGGGGGAAACTCATCGCTATTGTTCAACGCCCCTTAAAATCTTCAGATTTGCATTCCAAAGCAAGAGAGTGGGAAGGGAACACGCCCTCTCTAAAGAATTAAGGGACAGAGGAGTGAACGAGTGAGGAGTCACAAAATGATGGGGTATAAGATGGGAGGAATGGGAACGCACTTTAAAGAAAAAGATGGCTGGAGCAGTTCTCTTAAATCTGTTCGCGTGCCTGGGAGAGAGGAATATGGGGCCGAGCAGGAGACCTGAGGGGGCTCCAATTCATGTGGTTACGGGTTGAGGGAGATATGGTAATGGGAGGAAGGCTAGCCAGGTTAGGGGAACATGGCCCAGACAGTTGATGGCTTTGTCGTGTTCCAGCCCTCCCCCCACTCGTAGGTTTGGTGGTTGTCCTATCAGCCTGCCCTTGAGTCTCTGGATGCTGCTCTTAAATGCCAGACCAGTTCAAACTAAGATCTCCCTTATCCATAATTCAACAGTGGATGAGGTGGCTGGTCTGGCATGCATAACCAAGACCTGGGTGAGTGAGCAGGGAGGAGTTTAGTTAGTCTCTTCCAGCTCTGCCCACCGGGGTACTTGGTTCAGCATCAGGGCCGGGAGGGGGTTGTTTGCTGTGGTCTTTAGGAATTCCATCTCTCACTGCAGGATCCTTGTCCATCTAACTACTGGTCTGGAGTGTTTGCACCTTGTGTTGGGTCAGCGGGACAGATTGGGGGTTCTGTTGATGTACCGTCCACCCCGCTGCTCAACAGACTCCTTATCTGAGCTGGTGGTCTCAGGTGTGTTGTTGAGACCCCCCCCCCCCAGTCTTGGTTTGGGAGGATGTCAACATGCATGCTGAGGGCAGCTTGTGTGCGGTGGCTCACTCACTGGGTGACTTTGGGCCAGTCACTGACTCTCAGCCTAACCTACCTCACAGGGTTGTTGTGAGGATAAAATGGAGAGGAGGAGGAGGAGGAGGAGGATCATGTATGCTGCCTTGGGCTCCTTGCAGGAAAAAGGCAGGGTATAAATATAATAAATAAATAAATAAATAAATAATAAAATCAACCCAATATATGTAGTGGGGCATATGCTAAACTTGGTTCTTCTCAACTGGACATGGAGATGGTGGTCTGAAGGTGGGGGATTTTGAATCAGTCCCTTTGTCATGGTCACCCTTTGTCACCTGCTCAAGTTTAGACTTATGGCAGATTTTCCCATCTGCAAGAGTGGAGGACCTATTAAGATGGTCCACCCCCAGAGATTAATGGATCCAGATGGTTTCCAGAGGGCTCTGGGGAGGTTTCTGGCTGATATGGCTGGCTCGCCTGTTGAAACCATGGTTGTCCTGTGGAATGCAGAAATGACCCAGGTGGTTGACACAATCGCTCCTGAGTGCCCTCTCCAGAGTAGAGCCCATACTGCTCCATGTTATACTCCAGAGCTGAGAGCAATGAAGCAAAACAGGAGACGGCTTGAGTGCAGATGGAGAAAAACGCCTAGTGGATGCAATCGAACAGTGGTATGTGCCTATGGTCACGTGTATTCAGGGACAGTGACGGCAGCAAAGAAACATCATCTGCTGCCTCTGTTGAATCCTCTATGTGCTGCCCAGTGGAGCTTTTCAGTCATCCAGGCCTATTACATGCTGGTCCTAAGGACACTGTCAATCCGTCTGAGGCCCGCTGTAATACATTTGATAGGCACTTCCAGGATAAAATCTCTTGCATCCGCCAGGAGTCCAACAGGTGAATCAGATGAGGTATCCAGAGTACAGCCTTGTCCAGTTTTCTTCAATGTGGTTCAGTTGGTACAGCTTGAGGATATTGACAAAGTGCTTGGACCGGTTCATGCAACTATATGGAACCCTTGCCCCTCTGGCTTATAAAAACTGGCAGGGAGGGAATAGCTTGGTTGGGCCGGAAAGTAATTTGCAGGAAAGACAGATAAAATAATTCCTTCAGCTTAACACCTCCTTGCAAGAGGGAGTGGTCCCAGCCAGGCCACTGAAAGAGGCAGCGGTGAGACCACTCCTGCAGAACCCTCCCTGGACTCAGAAATCTTAAGCATTCTGGCTGGTGGCAAATGGTCCCTTCCTGGCAGGTCCGTTGAGCAGTGTTTGCCACCAGCTCCAGGTGCTCTTGGATGAGACTGGTTATCGGGATCCATTTCAGTTAGGGTTCAGGCCAGGTTTTGGCATGGAAACAGCCTTGGTTGCCCTGTACGAAGACCTATGTTAGGAGAGAGACAGGGGGGATAGTGACCTGTTGATTCTCCTTGATCTCTCAGAGTTTTCGATACCATCAACCATGGTATCTTCCTGGGGGCGATTGTTTGAGTTGGGAGTAGGAGCTACTGCATTGCAGTGCTCTTGCTCCCTCTTGGATAGTCAGCTCCAGATGGTGGAGCTTGGGGAATATTGCTTGGCCTCATGAATTCTCCAGTATGGGGTTCCACAGGGGTCAGTTTTGTCATCCATGCTATTTAACATCTACATTAAACCATTGAGTGCAATCATCCAGAGTTCTGGAGTGTGTTGTCATCAGTAGCTGATGACATGCAGCACTATTTCTCTTCTTTTCTCCTGGATGTGCTAGATCAGCGTCTGGCTCCAGCAATGGACTGAATGAGGGCTAATAACTGAAGCTCAATCCAGACAAGACTGAGATGCTGTTAGTGGGTTGTTCATCTGACTGAATGGAGGGTGTTCAACCTGTTCTGGATGGGGTTGCACTGCCCCTGAAGGCAAGTTTGTAGCTTGGGGGTTCTCCTGGAGCCATCTTTTTTCACTTTCACTCAGGTGGCCTCAGTGACATGGAGTGCCTTCCACCCAACTTCGCTTGGTGGCCCAGCTATGCCCCTATCTGGACAGGGATACCTGGCTTCAGTTGCCTATGTTTTCTGTTAATCTCCAAGTTAGATTACTGCAATGGACCTCCGCGGGGCTGCCTTTGAAGATGGATCAGAAGCTGCAGCTCATGAAAAGTGGCGGCCAGACTGATAACAGGGATAAGAAGGTCCAAACATATAACACTGATTCTAGCCCTCTTGCACTGGCTGCCTGTATGTTTCGAGCCCAATTTTTGACCTATAAAGCCTTACATGGCTCGAGACTGCAATATGATGAGCGCCTCTCCCAGCATGAACCTACCCATATACTACATTCACATCATCTAAGGCCCTCCTCTAGGTGCCTCCCAGGGCCGGATTAACATAGGGCGATTGGAGCGGCAGCTCCAGGCCCATAACAGAAAAGAGGCCCACAATATAGGGACGCGCGGCACGATTTGAGTTAGCTCTGATCGTTATCATTCAGCATAATTAATGATTTTTTCAAGATTAGAAAGGTGTTCTAAGCACATCTGCATTACGGCTTGAGGCAAGACCTAGCAAGAACTGTTGTTCTCAAATTAGCATTTCGGTAGGTTTTGCATTTCAATCACTGTTACTACATTTCTTTGAAGCCACATGGGGGGCTTGCTAGGGTCTGTAATATCAGATTTAGAAGGGACTTCTCTTTCCAGCCTCGAGCAAAAGATCTTTCTGATCCGCAGCTCAATTGTTCAAATGCTAGTTTAAACAAAAACAAAAACAAAAACGAAAACAAGCAACAAGAACAACACAATTATTTTGGTCAAGCAAAGCTTCCTGGCTTTTTGTTGTGGCTGCTTTTTCTTTTTTAATAAATAATTTGGGGAAATTGGGAAGACCCTTACTGATGAGCTGCAGGAGTTTTTGAGTTTTGGCACTTAATGGTAATTAAATATTTAATTTGTTTTAATATAAAATTGCGTCTTCATTTTATTTATTTCCTAAAAAGGCCACCAAAATCCATCAGCCC